>MJUU01039358.1:78289-100148 GCA_002080025.1 Modiolus philippinarum
AAATTCAACATTGTCCGATTTCAATGACATTTGGTTTCCAAATAGATATTGATGTCGCAACTTCAAAACTGATGTTAAAAATTGTTCGTTGACCGCCATTTTTAAAATGGCCGCCTAAAAAGGCGGGGAAATTCAACATTGTCCGATTTCAATGAAATTTGATTTCCAAATAGATACTGATGTTGCAACTTCAAAACCGATGTTGAAAATTGTTTGTTGACTGCCATTTACAAAATGACGTCTCGACTTCAAAACTGGTGTCGAAAGTGGTCCTTAGCAAAAACGTTTTTTGTCAAAAAAAGCCCAACAAAGAAATATAGTAAAACATGATCAGACTTTAAAAACAGTTCAAGATATTGGAGGTGTTCGAGCTACAAAAGTTTGAGAAACTGAAGATTAACTGTATAACTTACAATGTTTCCTTGATTAAGGAAACTGAAAGCCAGGTGAGCGATACAGGCTCCTGGGAGCCTCTGGTTTTTGGTATTCCCATTAGTTCTTTTCCAAGTAACTCAGTTTCTTAATGCCAGTTTTTCATTTACTTGCTTCCGTATTACAATTACTTGTACCTGGTGCTTCTATTCATTTTCTAGTATTTCTATTACTTATTTCAGCTTCTCTTAAGTAATTGCAATTACTTATTTCTCATTTTTCTGATTATCATTGATAACTATATTTTTATGCAGATACTTCGCTAAGATCCTTGAATATGGTAGATATAAATCTAATGTAGCACTTCCACCTCAAAAATCTGCTGTTATGTAGTGTTACTGCTATAACTTCAGAATGTAATGTAAATTTACCTGAAATAACAGAATTTTACCACAAAGTATCGAATTCAAGTCGGATTAATTATGCATAACTATTTCATTGGATCATTATTTGAATAATCTTTATTTACACATTAAGCTATTTTTTTATGTTTTCATACAGTTATCAGTATATAAATATGTGTAGCTAAACAAATGAAAAAATACACATTCATCACATAGTGTGTGTGTAATACATGTTTAAATAGTACATGTAGTATGGTACAAATATTTATCCATGCAGTTTAGTAAATGAACGATGCTGTTCGTTATGTGTAACACACTAGCTGATAAGACCTTATATTATTTCATTGTTATATGTGTGTAATTAACCCCAATTTAGTACGTCTCGTTATCTTGTACAATGTAATATATTAAATCAAGTAGTCGACACACTGTATGTTAATAAATGTGTATGGCTTGTTTACATGAAATTAAATCTTGAAAAGTTGTTTTGTAATTACACAATGTTCTAAATCAAGATGTATGTGTATATTTAGTATTACACAGTTACCACTGACAGTTACACGGCGGTTCTGGCTGGAAACCATATATTATTAATTTCTGATCTACAATTTTAATTAATCTTGCATTTTAAGAAAAAGACAAATATATATCCGCTTAAAATACTTAAACAAAGTGTGCCATGTTTTGCGGACACCAAAGACAGTATTAAAACTTGTAAAATGTCTCGGATAGTAATGGTAAACAAACATCCCCCTTTTTCTAATTTCTTCTTTGAATATTTCTCGATCTAATCAAAGTTGCAACATATAAAAATACCTGAAATGCAAAACTGCCTAAATATTCAGAATAGTTATCTAAATAAATTTGTTAATACACTATTTCAAGATACTTATCTGATATTTTACAGTACAAATTTCCTTTGTTCTCCAATATTTTGAATTACCCAAGGGAGATAATAAAAATTCTAAACTCAAAACAAATCCGGACAGTTAATCAGGCTTTGTCTTCAATATTTATAGACTTTTTACAGTGTAAACTGTATTTTTCTTTTAAGTAATAATTAATTGTCAGATAGTTAGTAATCAATATACAGTTTTAGTGTTTTTCTGTGACTAAAAAGTGATTATTTGCAAATTATTTGAAATTTGTAGTTTGAAAGGAAAATAAGTAATTCATAATTACTAAGTAAATGTTTCCGAAGAGTTAAGTAAAAATACAGTACATGTAAAAGACCCATCAACCAAATAATACATACCTTTCATATTGCATGGTAACCGTGCTGGTGCCGGAGAATGGGAATAAAATTTGGTCATCTGCAATCGAGTTCCTTAATTTTTCATTAATTTTCATAGTTGTCAATAGATTGTGAGACTTGAATTTTGGTATATTGCTCTTCCCTTTACTTTACCCCTTGCTCATCACGCAGAATCCAAACATTCGTACATTGCTTGGATGAACATATAATAAAGGTAACGTATCGTAAATGGTTAGTAAATATAAGTAATTGTTTTACTTGAAAAAAAGGTTAATTAGACATTACTTAGTAATTCATTAGTAATAATAAGTTATAATAAGTAATCTTAAGTAATTGCTCAAGTAATTCTAAGCATATATTTTACTTGAAATAAGTAATTACTAAGTAATCACTAAGAAATAGTAAGTAATTACTAAGAAATTGTAAGTAATTGTCAGAAATTAGTAAGTAATTATCAGTAATTGCTCAAGTAATTTTAAGTATTTCTATTACTTGAAATAAGTAATACGAAATTACTTAGTAATTTTTTTTTATGAGTGTGGGTAATTGGGTGCATCATTATTTGTAATGGAGTTGATTATCCCGTTTTGCTTAAAAATTGGACCAGACTGCAAGTGAGCTGCTGGTCTTACCATTGTCATTGCCCACAGATCACTGTTGATATGTGCCCATGATATTGTAGGTACTTGTGATATTCTAAAACGAAATTGTTCGTCATATACACGCCAAGCAAAATCCCCAGGTGGACATCGAGAAGCTGCTGATCTTATTGTTGACATATATTTCAAAAGCTCAAACAATTTTGACTGAAGTTTCATCAGATATATATTCATAAATACATGTACTAAGAATGCATCTGTCCATTTAGCAATATTTGGGACTTTTTCCCTGAGTTGAAAAGGCCTTGATCGATTTTACCAGTTTGGGGGTCAATAAAGCGGTCACCCCCGTTAAAATGTAACTGAAGATCTGAGCTGCCTTTTAAAAGAATTGACAGATTTATGAACTGGTTGTCCCATATTTTTTGCTTTAATGCTAAAGGGATATGAACGCCTATCCATATCCGCTGTCAATATCAAGTTTGTGTTACATGTAACATCCCCCAAAAATTCTGTATGGCTTGGTCTGGGAAAATTTGGCGTGACAAGTTCATTTTCTTCATGGTTGCCAGTCATTGAGCTCGAATTAATAAGAGTAACCACAAAATCGGCGTTATTGTGAGAAAACTCACGAACTTTAGGGGGAGCATTCCCCTGTACGACCTCTATGGGACTAACATGACTACTGCATTCCTCTTGTCCGGCGCATTGCCTTTGTTTAGGTTCGCATGCTTGTAATTCTTCAACCAGGTACGGAACGGGCACTACCTTCTTTCCGGATTTCTTCCCTTTTGTGTTGGATTTGGATGTAGCGTATGGGCTTGATGATGTCTTTGTACTCTTTCTGGTTCCCTTTGCTCGTGGCATGTTGCGATGGATAAAGAGTTCGAATTACAATCACTAAAGCGGCGGAATGAGTTATAATTAATATAAATTGGTATTGCAGCCTAGCTAACAGTAAATATCGATGCACAGTTCCTCTCCAAACGTGCCTTATAAAATCAGTAAAGACACAGTTAGCACCGTAATGTTATTTAAATATTGACCCTCAGTCGTAATGCATACACAATATGTATAGTAAGTCCGCAAATACGGTCAATCATAATTTATAAATATAAAATTATTATGGGAACGGAAAAGAAACACATTGCAGGAATACAGCATAAATACAGCAGAATAATTGCACAATTAATCCATAAAAAATGTCAATCCAAGGTAACTCTAAATATGATCAATAATTGAAGATTCGGGTGCGTTATTATTAAAAAAAAATCACAATAAAAATTTGAAGTGTTCGGGTCTAGTTCCACGTGGCAAGTGGCCGACAGCGGAAATCATAAGCCTTGTAATTACTTGCAGTCTCAGCATTTTCTTTGTAGCTAGTTCAGAGGTGAAATTTAAATCTCATATTTTGATGACTTTAACACATGTTTACCATGAATACTAACAATGCTTAAAGAGGGACAACTCTTAACACACATTGAGACTTTTATACCAAAATGTCAATTTAAATCATTTTATTCTTCAATGAAATAAAATGCATTACTTAGTATAAAGGGGATTTTCCACCGCCGTAATAAAACACTTAGGATTATACGACGAATGGATTTTAGTTACCTAGTCATCACTGTGCTCTTATTGTAATTTTATTTATTTATTAATCAAGAAGGTATGTACAATATTTACATTATTATTGTAGTAAACTATCAATAGCTATATATTACTATGCTAATAACACTTAGGTTATGTTTTTCAGTTTAAACTTTTGAAATTCTTCATAATATTTCAACAGTACCTTATAATTTCTATCTTTTCTTAAATAATTTCTGTAGTACCAAACAGAATAATAAAAAGCATATACATATGGATAAACCTCCACATCACAATTGAAAAGTTAACTCTCTGTTTTAGATTAAGAATTATTAATACTTGTTTCTGTATTGATAGAAATTTCTATAAGCCTTCTAAGATATAAAAGCCCTCTACATTCCAAAACAATGTGTTGTAAAGTTTCAGTTTTCAATTACAATATGTACAAAGTTAATTTTTTTGAATACACATCCCTAGTTTTTAATTTTCACAGACTTTGTAAGCAATCATGTACTACTCTATATATAAAATCTCTCATGTAATTACCTTTGATTTTCACAATATTCCTCAATATTTTTTTTCAAAATTTATATAAGGATAAGTATATTCAACTTTATGTTTTATATTTCGACAATCAATAAGTGACCAATACATTTTTTTACATGTTACCTTATTTTTAAAATTAAGTTTCTCTTTATTTTGTAGATACAACTGTCTAAGATATATAGAAGGAATATTGAAAACATTTTGCTGGTATTCATTTGTCGCTAAAACAGGTTAGATATCTCTAACAGTAAACTCTAGATAATATATAAAAAATTTGTCCACACAGATTCATTTCCTTAAAATAAGCTTACTATTCTTAATAATAACATAGAATTTACCTTAGTTGTAATATCTGGTACTTGTTGACCACCTTTATCTATTAAAATTTGTAATGATTCCCTCTTCAATAACTCAAGATTACTTGTCCAGAACAAATTATGAATATACTTAAAGATGTATTGAATTGTTTTGTTGTCAGGGGGGATAACCCTTGCAACATATAACAGTTTGCTGAAAAGATATGTATTAATGATCAATATTTTATGTGTAAAAGTAAGCTTTCTTTTATCCCATTCCCTCACTGATTTTTCTATTTTATGCTGTATAGGTAACCAATTTTGTTCCATATAATTTTTCCCAAACCAAATTCCCAAAACTTTAACTGTATCTTTATACAAATGTTTTATACTCAGCATTTTCACATGAATTACCTATTTTTAATATTTCTGTCTTTTCAGAATTTATTTTTGAGCCTGAAACTTGACCAAACCTGGAGAATTCACCAATACAATGTTTATATTCATTCATGGAAGTTGCAATTGTGGAACAGTCATCTGCATGTTGGAATAATTTTACCTCTGTGTCAAAATTTGGAACTCTAATACCTGTTATTTCATTATTACTGCGAATACTACTAGCCAGTGCTTCTATAACCAATGCGTACAGCGACATGGAGAGTGGACAGCCCTGTCTTAATGAATGTGTTATGTCAATGTTGTCCGTCAGTAGTCCATTAACTTGTACCTTACTTTTAATGTCAGTATATAATATTTTTATCCAATCAATATAATTATCTGGAAAACTTTCAGCATAAAACTATGTTCAACTCTGTCAAAAGCCTATTCCTGGTCAAAGGTAATTAAATAACCATTTCTTTTTTCCTATTCATATAATCCATTACCTCATATATCGAAAATAAATTATCAAAAATACTTCTACCTTATCCTGCTCCAGTGTGTTTACTATCCAGTAATTTATTAATAACTTTAGACAAATATTTGGTAAAAAACTTAGCAATAATTTTGTAATCAAAACAAAGTAATCTAATAGGCCTCCACTGCTTTAGCTCTTTTTTTAATTTTTATAGCTCAATGAAATTATACCTGTTTTCATTGTTTCTCTAAGTTTATTATGTAAATACACATTATTAAGAACTTCTGTTAAACTTTTACCAATTACATGCCAAAATTTCAAATAAAAAGCTTTCCCAATT
Source organism: Modiolus philippinarum (assembly GCA_002080025.1). Classification (NCBI taxonomy): domain Eukaryota; kingdom Metazoa; phylum Mollusca; class Bivalvia; order Mytilida; family Modiolidae; genus Modiolus; species Modiolus philippinarum. Next base: position 84,548 of record MJUU01039358.1, read on the forward strand.
CCATCTATTCCTGGACTTTTATTATTTTCAAAATCTTTTATAATATTATGTCATTCATTTTTGTCATAAAAGTACTCAAAAGCACTCTATTATTTTCATCTAATTCTTTTAAATTTATACTATCCAAATATAAGTCCATATGGTCTTTAGATAAATTATCTGAACTATGCAATTCTGTATAGAACTGTTTGACAATATCAATAATTTAATCTTTGTTCTCTGTAATTCTCCCATTTTTGTCTTTTAACATTTTTATTTCCTTTTTTACCCCATTTTTCTCCTATGCCAACTTAAACATTTCAACATTATCTATATCTTCCTCATAAAAATCCTGTTTTGACCTAATTAATAAACCTTAATCCCATAAAAATTATCCAATCAATTTAGTGGTATAGTATGCACATATACACATCATGACCAACAATCATACTAAATATGAAAGCAATCTGTCAAGCGGTTACAGAGGCGTTGCAGTGACAAGAAGAGGACTGACGGACGGACAGACTGACGGACTGGTCAAAAACATTATACCCTACGCAACTTTGTTGCGTTGGGTATAATAATTTGATGTGATATCTGGTAAAATGAAGTAGTTTGTAAGAGACTGACAAAGAAATAAATAATTTTTGTGGCACAATCGCCAAAGCCCTCCCAGCAAATAAAATGATCGTCACCTTACATTTATAAATTTCTCTTCTAATCTCAATTCCCATGGAAACATAGGTTATTTTATTTCCAAACATTCAGAATCAGTTAAGTACACTTGCAACTCAACATTGTTGTAGTAGAAGTTCTTTTAAAACTGGCGACAATATGTGCAGAAAATGTACTACACATATTATTGCCGGCGACAATATGTGTAGGCGGAAAAAAAATATGTGCAGGGCGACAATATGTGCCGATACAGTTGCATATATTGTCGCCGGCAACAATATGTGCAGGGGCGACAATATGTACCGTAACAATTGCTACAAATTCACAATCTAAAAATAGAACATGAAATTGATTTGTTGCATTAGAATCGCAATGACAGTACATTGTTTGAATACCCGAGGGCGTCAATCTTGATTTGACGTTCAAAATATCCGTTTATCCGCTACGCGTCGCCTATAATTATAGTTTTCATCACGAGAAAGAATTGTATATCGATGGATATCACCTAGAGTTATGTAATTTCAAAATATAATAAACGAGCCTTTGTCGAGCTTATTATATTTGAAATTACATAACGAGAGTTGATATCAAGTGAAATACAATTCTTTCGAGTTGTTAAAACTATTTCTCTTATGACTTTCATAATATTTAGTGCCGAACTGCTCTTTTTGTTTCAAACAACAACACCGTTGCTAGGTAACGTTAATCACGGCCAACGAGATTTCACAGTGGTCCAATAAAAACGTCGAAGAATAATAGCGCATCACGCGTGATGTATTATTACTTGGCGCTCGACCAATGAAATTCCTGTAAAAGCGATTAAACAAGTTCATATCTAACTCCAGCTTCAAAGTCTCGTTATATACCACAAATATCTATTTGTGCAAGGAATAGATAATAAGCGTGCATCTTGACTGCATTTTGACGCCCTCGGGTATTCAAATAATGTACTGTTATTGCTTCAATGCTTTACTGACCGTTCTGATTATAGTGTCACTACAATTTTATGCCAAGTTTTCTTGCAATTGACTCGATGAGTGCCCTGTAGCATCTGCGGCAGCAAGGGGTTATGATCTGCTCCTCTCCTCTTCATCCTTTGCAGATCAAGCTGAATTTCTGTAGTCTCAAATCAAAATCACTTTTTTGATTGGATGCAGTTAACTTTCGTGGCAGCCAATCAATAGGCAAACAATCAGATTTTAAATATGTATTGTGACAATAAAACTTAAAATTTGTGTTTCGTCATTTTTCTATTTTGCAAAATTTCCTCGATTCGTTTTTTACTTTCCTTGTACTACAAGTTGTAGTTAAATATATTGTGAATTATTGTATTATTAGATGCAATAAATGATCTCTAATTATTAAAATAAATCATACTGAAACTCTTACTTCAAAGGGAGATAATTTGAAACCGATGTTTGACAAATTATGGATCAATCCGCCAAGAGAGAAGAGGAGAGGAACGGATCGTAACCCTTGGCTAGCGAAGATGGCCCTATAGTTGTTTATATGTTCTGTTGTCTTCAATGAGTCTAATATCGGCCAACAGATGACAGCAGTTTTAAGAGCCAGTTAATTTTATGATTGTCCATGGATAACGAAGAACATACATGTGGCATTGTTCGACAATTTGTAACGTAATCCGCTAAAATTGGTGAAAGATGCCGTCTTGAACTTACTATGAGGTATGAGCAAAGCTCATTGTTGAAGGCATCATGGTGACTTCAAGATGAAAAACAACAATAAAAGCGTTGTTCAAGTGCTTGTTTTTACCATCTATCTGTAGAAACTCGGTTTTTGGGGGGAGCAGCACCGAAGTACTGGCTACTGGGTTTATGAATACCCCAAAACAAATAGTCCACCAGCAGAGACTTCGATCCAGTGGTAATAAATAACAAAATACACCGAAGTAACCTTGAATTTACTTGGTTGGTGAATACCTTATGGTGTCATGATACAAGGCTTTCTTTTTCAAACACATCTCACACTATCCTACCTTTTCATCGTACTTCATCTCAAGACTCTTCTTTCTAGACCAATTACAATTTATCAACAAGAAAATTATTGACGCAAAAGTGTTGCATTTTTCATGGGAGTTTGCAATATTAAGATTGTGAAGCAATTGTGTACAAAATGTATATGTATGTTCTTAAGTGAGAGCAGATCACAAAACATAAAAGCTGACAGTGTCAATGCCTGTGAATGATGGAAAAGCAAGTCCTATGTCTTGTTGCCTGTGACATTTTGCATATGGGTACCTTAAATTCGCGCTCTCAAACGCTTATATGATTATGAATAAATCCACGGGAAATCTGTGGAACGAATTCACGCTATAAATTGAAGACCCGTTAGGCGATAAAAAAAAAGAAATCACTTTGTTTTGATAATCTACGTGTATTTATTGTACATGTGTTTACACAATTACATTTTGAATCGATAATATTAAACTTAATTATAAATTGCAACATGGTGATTACATTAAAGGAGTTTATTATTTCAAGCATGCCTGTTCAACACCTTCAAGGCATCCAATTAAAAATCGATTCTAAATTTGCTCCAAAACATTCATGTATCTATGAAAACAATTTTTTTTTAATGAAAACTTCAGGTACAAATGTATATGATGATGAAAGACATTAAAATTAATTTTAAAAAATTTTGAAAGTTTGAAACATCAAAATCATTATTTTTTGAGACTTGTATTTTTTTTTACATGTACCATCAACTATATTCATTCCGCGGTAAATCATGTCATTGGTACAAATCCTATATCAAACTAGATGTTGTCGGAAACGAAAGCTATCCCCACACTCCCTGTTTGACCCAGAAAACAATTTTTATACACTCTGGGCATAATTTTTTAAAAATTTATCTATTGATAGTCATTATTGTTAGTAAAAGAATTTTAGGATATATGGTTGCTAAGTAGAATTCCAAAAAATAAGTGGTCTTTGAGACTTTCAGGAAATTTACAAAGATTGGAATCAATATTTTTGAAATCCAGTTGATGAAAATAGTTTTCCTGAACTAAACAAACATTTTAAGTATGGTTGCTAGGTAGGATTCCTAAAAATAAGTGGTCTTTGATACTTTCAGGAAATTTACCAAAATTGGAATCAAATATTTTTGAAATCCAATTTATGAAAATGTTCGCCCTTAACTATACAAACATTTTAAGTATGGTTGCTAGGTAGAATTCCAAAAAAATAAGTGGTCTTTGAGACTTCCAGAAATTTACCAAAATTGGAATCAAATATTTTTGAAATCAAATTGATGGAAATGTATGTCCTAAACTACACAAACATTTTAAGTACAGTTGCTACATAGAATTCCAAAAATAAGTTGTCTTTGAGACTTTCAGGAAATTTACCAAAATTGGAACCGCTTTTCAGAATCCTAAGTGTTCAGAATTTTGTTTTTACCAAACACTTGTCAGAATATAAGTTAATATGCCAAATTTAAAAAAATATGTGTCTTTGACATTTTCAGGAAATTAACCAAAGTTGGGACCGGAACCAAAATTTCAAAACCTTATTGGAAATCTATAGACTATATGCAACAATTCTGCATAAAGATTTGATCCCTAAATCCAAAAATGTAGGAGGAGTTTGCGTCACATGCCACATGTGTCTAATCCACATCTTTGGGTCTTTGTTAGAATTGACATCATGGAGCCTCTTGTTTGCACCAAGACCAATATCAAAAATCTGAAAGCTTTTTGCACATCTACATACTATATGCAACAATTTTATAACAAACTTAAATCCCTAAATCCATAAATGTAGGAAGAGTTTGTGTCACATGCCACATGTGTAAAAATTGATATCATGGGGCCTCTTGTTTGAAGACCAATATCGAAAATCCGAAAGCTTATTGCGCATCTGCAGACTATATGCAACAATTCTACTACAAAATTAAATCCCTGAATCCATAAATGTAGGAGGAGTTTGAGTCACAAGAAAAGTGTGACAGACGGACAGACGGACGGACGGAGGGACAGACGGAGGGTATAACATTTTCCCCGAACTTTCTTCGAAAGTGCGGGGATAATAACAGACCGCCTCGTGGCGGCCCGTAATAAATATCATAGACATTGGCTAAGTAACAGATTCATAAAACATGTTTTTGGTTAAACTACTGTGGAAGTACTTTTATTCGTGGACACCAATTTTCGTGGTTTTCATAAAAAGCACTTTTTCGTGGGTACTTAAATTCGTGGTTTCGAGTTCTGTGCATTACAAGTCTAGATGAAAATGCATTTCGTTGGGAACTTAATTTCGTGGTTTAGGCGAACCACGAAATCCACGAAAATTGGAACCTCACGAACAATTGTACTTTCACAGTATTTCATTTCATAGTACGAATGACAGATTCAGAGATTTTTTATTTTTAAGGGACCGACCATTTAACCTGGAGGGGGTGGGGTTATGGTTTGTATCTGGACAGAAAATTTTCTTCGCGCTTCACGCTAAACAATTTTTTTTTTCACGCGTATCAACAAAATATTTTTTTCAAAATTAACATTATTTTTTTGGTCAGAATGCCTCCTTCAGAAATTTTTTTTCATCATTTTGGCAGCCAAAATATTTTTTTCACATAAAATCAGATCCAAAATATTTTTTTAGAAAAAAAAAACCATAGCCCCCCCCCCCCCCTTTTCAAGTTAAATGGTCGGTCCCTAAGTGATGAAGTGAGAGGACAACAAATACAAGTAATGCCAAATATTTGCAATGAGTTGAAAGATAGCGGAATATGTAGCAGATGCTCGGAAAAGATTACAAAGTAATTATGATCTCCTAGTAATATACCAAAAACTGAAAATGCTACAAAAGAATTATGCAGTTTAAGATATTTCTGATAAGTTTATTCTACACAGTATAGGAACCTGTGCGCCTAAAATATCTGTCTTACGATTCAATCTGTAGGGTGTAGTTTAATCTAAAAAAATACACGGGTTGCGCATTGATCTCTTTTGTCTTAACGAACACTGCTGTATCTAATCCAAATCCTTTCAAATTTTGATTCAGACTTATCTAGACTATTTTTGTTCTGAAAAGTTATGAAAGTGCTGTTGTACTTAATTATAAACTGATAATTTTGAAAACATGGATGATGGTGTCATGTATGGTTCTATCCATTTAGTTAACATTTGCGGATCCAACCCTCGGAAACCTCCCCTTTTTGCATGTTCTGGAAGAAATTAAAATATTTTTTTTTACAAAATTTACATAAAACTGACATAAAAATGTCCTGAAAACCCCTTTTCTGCAACCTCATTGGGATCGTTTTTACAGAGCCTGGCTGGATACACGGGTAATTACACATGTGAAATCTATTCTAATTTTTTTAATTAAATTATTTTGTACAAGCCTGCAAAATCTAGGAAAAGTAACGAAATCCGTTCATGCTTGTATACCTTTATAGAAAAATACACTGCTAACAATATTATTAAAAGGAATCCAATTGTCTATAGACCTCTATAAACAGTTATGATAGTACCATATCAAAACCCCTGTTTTGACGAGACAGTGCATATGTATAATAAATAAATTTTGGTTTTGCTAAACAGTGGAACATAACAACGTTACCTCATTAGAGGTAATTGACAGGACTACAAGGAAGAAAAACAGGAAAAACTTTATCTTGACTGTTTCGAAAATTATAAAGAAAAAGATAGTGCTAACAAAAGCGACGATTTTTATTTCAAAATTATTAATTTCCATAACTTGGAGAGTAACATTCCAGCTTCTCCTGCCTACGGAATGTATGTTTCACAGTTGATTCGTTACGCGAGAGCTAGCACAAATTATACAGACTTTCTCATTAGACATAGTTATCTCATTGAGCGCCTCATCAAATTCCTTCTCATACGATCATTAAAAAATGTCTCTGATAGATATAAGTCCCTCATGGAAAACTTTGAAGTTTCGGTCCCAACTCCGATCAAGATTCTTTTTTTACTTAGTACTGGGGTGATCATTTCTTTTAACTGTCTACGACCTTTCAATAGCAATTTCTGTTGAGCTACCGCAATGCCGCGGTCGACAATTTTCCGTCCATTTGGGGAAGACGGATTAAAATAAGGACAAATGTTTCCGCGTCCCCAGTTTTTATGTAGGTCTATTGTACTTTTTATGCTTTTCATGATAAAATAAGGTTTACACTAACAATTTCCCGGTGGTTTCCAACTGATTTGTGTTTTTTCCTCAAAACAACTGAAAATTTGTTACAAATAGTATATTATTTATTAAAGAAATAAGTTTTTGAAATATGTTAAGAGATCTGTCAATATGGACGTCTTTGATGATCCGATACTAAACCATAAAAGGGTAAAAACACAAATATTAGAGGCAAAAACACAATTTATAAAGTATTGTCCATAAATATAGGAAAAGATTTTTTTCTATGATTTATGAAGTTACATTTCCCCCTATATTTAACAAATGTATATACAACTGAATGGATGGTAAGAAGTGCATCTGCAAGAAAGAAAATATTTGAAAATATACAAAATCTTTATCTGAAGCATGGAATATCTTATCGACAATTCGCTTTTCATAATAATATAATTTCCTCATGATGACTATTTGCGCAGAAATATATTTCAAATAAACGCCATTCCCCATTTCAGCAGTGTAACCGTGGAGACAGAGTTAAAGAGTAAACAAGGGTTACTACGTCAATCCTGAAGACAATCCTTTCCTTTTATTTATTAAAACTGTGAGGAAAGTATCAGACCAATTTAGAGCAGAAGGTGTGAAGAATGTTTCATAAACAAACATCTAGAGAATTTAACCAAGGGTTAAGAAGTGCATATACAAGAAAGTAAAGAAAAAACAACCATTTCAGATATGAAAATGGTTGAAAATCATAGTTTTTGAAATGAATTTTCAATTGACAAAAACTACACGTCACACGGAAAGCAAGAATTGGAATATCAGATACAGTAGACTCAATGTGTTTGAAGTCATGATAACGACAACACTATGTTAAAACAGAGAAATTCCACTCGGGCAGTAATTTATATTAAAAAAAAAATATTTGGATTGCTTGAAACATTCTTTGCAAATACGAAGTAGTGAATAATCTGTAAGATTACATATATTATGCTGAGCATGAAAATAATTAACTACTGAAAAATATCGGACTGAAATCTGTAACAACGGTAAACAAATATCAGGAAAAATGAATTGCATAAATTAGCAAAATCTTATAACTTGAAATTGTATAGTAGACATTAGTCTAAATGAGAACTTAAATCAAACCATTTGCGGAAAGCAATTTTCATGTTTTCCGAATAAATAAATTTTTCAAGTGAACTAAAGATCACAATATTTGAGTCATATTCATCAAATTTGTTACCAGTTATGTTTTCGAGCGGAGGGGTTGAAAACAGATGTAAGTGCACTGTTAGTCTCATTCACTCTATGGTTACTTGGCGATCCTTTTATTGTTGTCTTTTTTGTATGTTAAATTATTGAACTTCAAGGATTTTTAATGCTTTTAAACATCAATTCACAGGTTCTGGAAAAACAAGCTTCACACTTTAGAAATTTTTCTATCGATTGACAGAAAGCTTAAGTATTTCATTTAGATGTCAAAGGGTGCAAAAGTCTTTATAAGGAAACTTTCAATTTCAAGATACAATCTTTTATTCTACAGTCCATAAAATATACTCTGAAAACACAGATAGTACGAAAATCATGCCCGCAAATTATAATGACAAAGCGTTTTGTATATTCTAAATGCTTGCAAGCTTCAAATTAATTTTTTTTTCAGTGTCAATAGAGATTTTCTCCGAAAATATTGGTCGAGTGAAGCATCAAAGACATCAACGACCAGGCTTAACCTAGCATCGAATTTACCATATGGGTCACCGACCAATTGACTTATTGAAGCAAATCTGAATTAGTCTGTACAATAGAGGTATCTCCTTTAAACTTTCTGCAAAAATCATCAGGGATGTTGTAAACATACAAGTAGACTCTCATTTTTTACTAAACACCCGGTCTTTCCTTTATACATAAGAGCTAATACGAGATACTTTCTTCCACAATCAGAAACTTTCATATCTGTTTCCTAGATGTTAATATATCTTTCTTTTTGCCACAAAAGTTTGTTTTTCCTCTACCGGATTTGACTTTACTACCGGAATTTACATGTTCAACACAACGGGTTTCTTATAAGAATTAGGAGATGCTTACTCTACCTGTGCGCCTAATCCAATCCAGGGCTTTTAATTGGGTCCGTGTTGTTCATTTTTGTATATGCCTGTGTCTAAATTTCTTTTTTGTGCCGTGCTTATGTTATGTCTTTGTTTCTTTGTTTTTCCAACGATGGCACTGTGTCCTTTGATTGTTCGTTATAGACTGACGGTTCAGTTCTCACTTACTTTACTATTCAACAGGTATTTCCCTCACATTGATAATAAAAGCTGTGTTTCTAAATATTCGTCTCTTGCTTTAGAATTTCAATGTCTTGATAACAGTTTGTGATATTCATTAAGAGGGTGTTGTAGCTTGTTTCTCTCTTTTTTCGTTTTTTTTCCGATATGTTTTTTTTAATGTTCATTTACTGACCTCTGTTATCAATGATACAACCATTTAATTCTCTTAAATAACATTTCTAGTTCATTATTCAACTGACCTTAAAAAGATTGCATATGAGAGAGATATATATGGTCTCTACTTATTTCAGTAATTGTGTACTTATTCGTGAGGGAATTTCCATAAGAAAAAACTGTCATACTTTCAAAGTTTGGCATGTAGTTATGTAATTTCCGCCTTTTTGAAGTGCTCACATTTCATGATTTTATTGGGCCAAGTTTAATTACAATCGTCTTGATGAGTACCCTGTGTTTGTCTATTGTTGAATTCGCCCATTTGCTTTAAAAATGTATGAGTAGTGAAATGATTTACCCTAGACCACTTTTTGTAGTGCATTCTTTGTCAAACATCTTTACAGTTACAAGATTATGCAAATGAGGTTATTAAAGACGCCCAATTCTGTATATGGTCATCAATAAACCCTTACCCTACTTCCAAGCTTCACAAACATAGAGCACCGTAAACATTGTGAATCGGTGTGAAAGTAGAGGGACGCTTGGGGTGGGGCAATCCAAATGCAGTATTTTTTGTTGGTCTAAACCCATTCTATTATCATCGTTTTACATTTATTGTTGTATCCTATATGTATATTGTATATGTCCCTCTTGTATTTTTATATAACTCTTGAGGATGAGAGTTTTATCCCATGTACTTTACCCCAGTTTTGCCATTCTGTTTTGATCTTAACCCAGTTCGTCATTAACCATTTCTACACTTTTAATGTGTTATTCTCTGAAATATAACATTATCAAAACCTATACTTTAATATTTGTGTTGTGATCTCTAAGTAAACGATTGACTATTTTTCTAACCGATTTCTGTTAACTCCCTTTGTTTTTGTGTATTCTGGAGTCCATGCCTTTTTGTTTTGTTTTTCTCTTATCCTAACGTTACCTATAATATTGTATCTGTTTATTGTTCTCTGTCTTTCTTGTTTTAACCCATTATCACTGTCACTGTCATTTGTGAGTAGTATATATGTGGTTCTAAATTAGTATTTTGTGGATTAGTGGTGCATTGGGCATAGATTGGTCAAGTGGCCGGTAGTCATGTGATCGGAAATGACGTCATCCGGAAATGACGTCAACCGGAAAAAACGTCAACCGGAAAAGACGTTACCGGAAGTAACGTATTTCAAAGTATGACTTTTTTGCTTTTTACTATGTAAAACATGGGGAACCACATATAATCTACAAGTATTTTTCTCAGTTTACAGATATATCGTTCGTTTCTCGTACAATCTTGATATCTATCCGGGGTAACTTCTAGCTACTACAGCGATTGATGAAGGTTTCAAGTCTCTCTCTCTTACCGTTTTCGAGATATCTTGGCCCAAAATTTGCTATCGGTCCAAAATAAGAATTTTTCTAAGTACTAGACAAATGTCATATATGTTTTCCGTGTAACTGTATGCTTCGAAATCAATTGGTGACATTGCTTAAGCTTTATCTCTAATAGTATGGGTGCTACGAGGGGGTACAAAATTCGGGAATGGTTCAATTTTTTTCTGTGTCGATTACTAAATACGTGTTATATATATTTTCAGGGTACTTTTGACCATTTAAAGCGATTGGTGAAGGTTTCAAAACTTTCACTTACTGTTTCGAAGATAAGGGTACATGAAAATTCGGGAGTCGCCCAAAATACGTTTCTTTCTTAGTAAAGTATTATAGATATGATATACATGTATAAGTTTTTGAGACGACTCTATGCTCTTAAAGCGAATGGGGACATTTATAAAGTCACATCTCTATTAGTAGGGGTGTAATGAGGGTATAAAATTTCGGGAATGGCCCAAATTTTAATTTTCAGTAAGTCAAGTACTTAAGACATGTAATATATGTATTTGGGGTAACTTTATGCTTCTTAATGAAATGGTGGTATTTGTGAAGCCCTATCTCTAATAGTATGGGTGCTATGAGGGGTCCAAAATTTTGTCAGATGGTCATTTGGCGAATTCTAATATATACTTAATGTTGTGTGGTATATGTTGTCTTGGTATCATTGTCATTCTAAATCCAGTGATCATATTTATTAACTCCTATCTCAAATAGTATGGCGTTTATGGGTCCCAAATATGGACAGGGTATCAATCAATAAATCCTTCAACCGCCTATATAACAAGCCAAAACGACTGAAGTTCCCATTCTGCGTCCGACATTCGACCTGAGCAGACGTGAAAAGACTTATCCTATACAGTGATACATAATTAAGTTCCAGAAACTGAACAGAGGCACTCATTAAAAACAACAAGACTTTACGAGATGTCCAGAACAAACTCTTACCACCAGACTGAAAGAAGTCGACCACTAAGACGAATTTGCAGGATATGCCACCAAACGTCGACGAGATGATATCCAATGACACATGAATATGCATAGATTCAAGTCCTACACGTTTGGTTGCGAAGAATTTGGACAGATATGCAGTAGAAAAGATGTGGTATTACGTCACCAACGTACCAAGCATCAAAGTAGAGAAGACGCACCATCCCAACCAAAGACAATAAATTGTTGTACCATCACAGTGAAGAAAAAATCAAGATTGACCGTACAACAGAACAACTTCTTTGAACCAGTACAAATCTCGAAAAAAGAAGATGCAGAAGAAATCAACATCCAGATAAATGGAAACAAATTGTTAAGACTGCACGAGGATCTCCGACCCGTGTCTACCTCTTGACGGAGAAAATAGAATATAAAATTAATATATTTTTATTTCTTATGATCCCTTGAGTCACATCACAAGCGTGATTTAAACCCTCCCAATATAACTTACACCACTTTAGGAAAAGTAACAATTCCCAAATCTACGAACAACAGCAATATCCCACACTGCCCAGCAGCAGCAGCAGCAGCCGTATTCTCACACCATTCAACAGCAAGAGCAACAGCAATCACCACCACCACTGAAACCAAGCAATCATGATCACCTCCACTGAATTCACTTGAAAAAGCACGAAGATATCTAGAAAATGTGAAATTGACAAAAATGTCGTAAAAACAAAAAAATAAATGAATAAATAAAAGGAAAAAAGTCCAAAAATTAACAAAAGCAAAAATTAAAACGATAAATTAGTAATTCAAAAACACAAAGTAAAACAAAATTTACGCCATTTTTAACTAAAACTTAAAAAAAATACTACAAAAACCCAAGCCGAAACAAATATTTGTACAAAAACATTAAACACAGAACAAACAAGAGCTGTCGCCGAATGGAGTCCAATTATACCCTGCTCATTGTACCCTGAATCATAGAGGGAAAGTGCAAATTCAAGTGTGTGGGTGAACCCAATAGAGAAGTGAACATCAAAATTGACTAAGTCGGTAAACAGGAAGTAGTGTCTTGATATGTCTGAAAATGCATTCCACAATATGGCATGACTATACAAAGCTTGTGACAAAATTTCAAACCTGTATCATATAACACTGCAGGGAAAACGTTTACGAAAAATTACTCTATAATACTGCAAGAGTTAAAAATAGTAATGGTGCATTATGGTGCATTACATAATACCCCGCCACGTTTCAAGGGGCATAACTCCAGAACCCCTTGGACCTTTGAACCCAAAATCAAACTTAACCTAAGTTTTGTGGTAATCAACTTGCATACCAAGTTTGAAGACCTTGTGTTATTTCGTTCACAAGTTATCAGTCGGGACCCTTCGCGAACAGACAGTCGACCGGACGGACGGACACACGACTGAGGGTATCAGATAATACCTCGCCACTACGTGTGGCGGGGTATAAAAAATTACCAAGTCGGTTAACAGAAAGCAGTATCCCGATATGTCTGAAAACACATCCAATAATATAGCATGACTACAGATAGCTTGTAGTCCATGGGCTGGAATAACCCCCCGTGCATCCCCGAACTTCCCAACTAGACCATTTATTTTAGTTCTCTGATATTATATCTTGAAAAAAAAATATGTTAACACGAGCATAACCTGCACGCAACTACTGAACTAGCCAAATGTAAAGGTCTAGGTATCGAAATTGTGAATTTTTTCAATATACAATAGACATTGAACAAATTTATTTGTTCATGTATCCTGTCCATCTGTACAATCAAATCATGACTCTTCTTCTTCATCACTTACGATGTCGTACAGGGAATACAATGTGTCATCATCACTTTCATAATCGGTGTCGTGAGTAACATTTTCATGGACCAAAACATCAACAAGTTTTTGTGGAATAAATTCGCCCTTCATCCACTTTCGTTCTAAAATACCATCGACGGCGTGCCAACCATGGTTATCTTCAGGGTTGGGATATGTAGGTTTGGCCACATGAGCTCTTTTCCATATTCTGACTTGAAAATTGGCTCTCTTGACGTGTTCAAGTAAAACTTTTTTACATGGTGGTAGGACACCGATATCCACGTTCTTGGAAGAATCAAAGACTTCCTTGGAAGAACAGCTTTTTTTCTCTTATTTTAATGTATCGTAATTCATTTACATTTGTGATTGATGGTTTTCAGGCAAGTGTATGATTCAGTTTGAAGAAGGTCTTCAGTGATAGTCCAGCTTTCCCCCAAAACTGAAAAGGTGTTTTGAAATACAGGATACTTTTCTAGGATTTAAATGGGATTTACCTTATCAATGCCCTTAAAGGCACTGGTGCTATCACACCGTGTAAAAGCATAAAGGCCTAACAAGGCAGAACACAAGTTGTTGCCGTATTTATCTGTAAGACTTGTGATGTTAAAAGGTCTTTTGTTGTTTCCAGACCCTGTATCGAACAGAATGGTGGTTTCCTTCATGGAAAGGGTATAATACAATAAGATAAAAATATGTCCGTGTCTGGACTTCTCACTCTTATATACTTGTACCCTTGCTCCTGGCGATACAAACAGTAAAGTACGACGCGAGTGTCTGTTTCTTCCTGTGTGGATCGAAGATGCCCCAAATCATCAGCAATAACGTTATTTCCATCTTCATCGCTTGTTAGAATATGAGCATGGCCATCGCAAATAGCAATTCTTTCCTACAAGCTTGGGCCCAAACATGTCATCTTTCCAGACACGAGTTAGCAATCTAGTTAATTGTTTTTTGTTTTCATCATTGCTGAGAAAGGCCTTCCAGTCTGGTGGTTTCTTAGTGTTACCCCCGGTCACTATTAATTTTTCCCCACATCCTCTTCGTGATCTTTCCATGCCCTTTATCGATCTTTCGAGGTGCATATCTGTACTGAAAACAATATCAGATTTGCGCACAATCATATCAAATATTTTTGTAGTTATATCTCTAAAATTTCCAGGCAATTCTTTCAATATTTTAGGAAAGGATATGGAGTAAATGAACATGAGACCATAACACATATGTTAACTCCAACTGCAATAATTTTAATTAGCTGTATGGCCATTTCGGAAATTAATTCTTCATCAGCAGCACTAGAACCCAAACAAAGGAAATCCATAATTTTGCATAAAACCAAACGAAATCCAAATAATCAGTAATATCAAATATAGTTAAGGACAAAACTACGATGGAGGGTGTTAATCCTTCGGTTTTAGAATTTACATGAATTTATATAATAGTAATTGAACAAAGTGTACACATGAGATATTATCTCATGTACAAGTACACCATATCTAAGAAAAATAAAGAGCATACATCTTTCAAGTCGTAAAATAGAGCATTTCCATCTTCAATAATAAGTGTCTTGTAATCTGGAGGCTGTGGGGGCATTATCGATATTGTCTGCAAGATAATGATATCCTTTTGATTTGTCTGTCTTGTTGAGGAAATCATCAGGAGTTGCAATGCTATACGGTACAGGGGTCAAGGGATAAGTCATCAGTTCTTTCAAATCAAGTTTAATGTATTCACACTGGGAACGGACCAAAAGATGAAAAGCGATATTACTCTGTTGGCGGTACTCCTAAATTTTATTTTGAGAAGATTTGACAGTGTTTTTTTTTATTCATTTCTGATAATGTTTTTAAATTCAACCGTTTAATAGGTTCAAAAAATTTGACCTTTTTCTTCAGTCTTTCTTTGATAAAAGCAATTTTTGCCGTGTTACCCTTGACCTCTGCACCTAATACATCTGACTCTACAGCAGGTCCTGCAAATGCACCTGATGACAAACATAGAAGTTTATCCTTGTCATAAGTATCAAATGGGTTGACGAAACCGACAATTGTTTCCGCAACTCTGACCACACATTCCCCAGCCCTTTTAAGACGGACGAATATCACGCTGTTTTCCCTCCTTTGTTTCGTCAACCAACGTATCTGCCAGGCCTAATGCGCCTTTTACAAACTGTGCTCGTATATGTGCAGTCCGAATCCATCTTTGGTAAGCTTCATAATTGCTAAGCAACCCTGATAAG
>MJUU01039358.1:100359-167337 GCA_002080025.1 Modiolus philippinarum
CTGGGTGAGACTGTTCTATATTTGCCAAGAACACAGAGAAAAAAGTAAGATACCGAGCGTAATTTTAACCTCCAAAACTGAAAAACAAGTCGCACATTTGAAAAGGGCACTGTGCATATGAATTATAATTTTTAAACATGATCCATATATGTTAACCACAATTTTGCTGTTTTTCTCAGTTGACCCTGTCTGGTTGCCTGTCTGAACTTGACAAAACCATCGATGTATGATGAAACACTTTCGTTTTGCATGGCTTCATCAAAGGTTTCCTTACTGGGCTCATCTGCTAGTCTCTTAAGCAGCACAAATCCGTCGTCTGAGAGACTTATTAAAGGGTTACTTCGTCAATAGAGGAGCAATATTCTTCCATCAGTAACCTTTCTAGAGCTTCTAAAACAGTTTTATGGTAGTGGATAGACCTGCTGTAGTGTTTTCCTGAAATAACCCCATTCAAAGAACCAGAACCAATCATGCCGGCCCCTAGAAGAATATCAGAAAATCCTGTTCCTTCCATTTTCTTTCCTATCATTTTTAGGTATGCACAAACGATATGAAATGTTCCAATTATTACTATATGCTTCTCGTATTTATAGGGTTGATTCCATATTATCGGAAATGCTTTCATACATACACCTTATTCAAATGTTGTTATAAAATACTCTTGCACTATTTCGATTTCAGTCTGCTGTTGCCTACTTTCTTTATCTTTACTTCTCCACTTCTCAGGGTTCTGCGTGTATTTGTCCCTGCAAGATTTATGATACTTGGCTTCTGATGCAAATAAATCTATGCCACGAATACGAGTCAAATGTTTTTCATCTTTTTTCTGCTCGGCAAGTTCCTGAATTGTTAAACCATCACCAAATTCGAATTTTACAGTTGGTCCTGACGTTCGCATTCCCTTTCTTCTGATGATTTTTCTTCCTTCTTTACCACAAAATATGCAATCATGCTTGAAGATAACTTTTTCAGGTTCCATAGACCTGGTACTTCGTCGAATGACAGGAGAACTATTCGAGCTCACAGTTTCTTTCCAAGCTTGAAGCCTATCAAGGTTCATAGTGAACCTTTGATAGCAGTCTCTGTGATACCCGTCATTTTGTGATAAGGAAGGGGAAAATGTAAACAAGTATCAGACATTCGAACTGGAGAAGTAATTGGTTCGGCAAGGCGCTTCGCGCAGATGTCTTTTAATCTACAAAAGGTGTCAGAGGAACATGAAACAAATTGCTCATTACTTGAGCCAGCGAAATGCATAATGCAAATAGGATCACTACCTGTGTCCTGAGTATCTAGTTTCCTTTTCTTACAATGAGAACTCATTATAAAATTACAGAAATAACCTTTTCTGTGCAAACTATAAAAAATAAAAACAAATTTTGCAGTCAAACTACTTTATTAATACAAAACAACGAAAATTTTCTTGTAAAATCAGCGGACCTCACAATTGCTTGATGGCCAGAGAATCAACCAAATTGATGCTGACAAGCAGTCAAATAGACGCTGGCTAATCCTCCTCCTCTTTATACACCTGCGTTCTATATAAGATCAGCGTCTTTGGCCTTCCATTTTGATGCTTTATATTGCCGGAGTTCATTTGATGATGTACATTCTTTGCACATTGTGTGCGTTACATAGACCAAAACACGCTGTTACCCCAATGTTTTTTTTTCATATTCAGAAATGTGTTTTGGTATATTTTCTATTGACTATGAGTGCTATTGCATTTAACTATTTCAATGATGTAGAATTTTACTCGGCAAACCAATTAGGAAATAAAAAATATTAATTTTGAAGGAAAAAATTGAAATTTTAGGAGAATTTTCAGAGGTAGGGCAGATTTTTCACCCCTACAATATCTGTGTTAATAGATTTCTAATAACCTGCTTATAGTTGTCAAAGTACGTAAAATTACCTTTCATTTGAGCCATATTGCACTTTCCTGTGTACTATATTAAGACCAGGACATGGAATTAAAGTTAAGATTTAGATAAAAAAACAAAAATTGTCAAAATCGACAACTGGGTTCAGAATAACCCTCAGGCCATATTCGCGTGCAGGTTATGTTCATGTTAACATGTTTTATTTTCATTAATACATGTTAGGGAAGCGAAAAAAAAAGCGGTCCCACTCGGAAGTTGGGGGGGNGGCCAATTGTAACAAAATCTCAGATCTGAATCATAAAAGAATTTTTACTACATCATGCCGCAAATTGCAAAAAAAAAAAAAATGACAGAGTCCGTAAACAGGCAGTAGTATTGCGACAGGTCAGAAAACACATTCCAATACATGGCATGACCATGCAATGCTTCTGACAAAATTTCAGTTTTGTATCATATAACATTACTGAGAAAAGTGTGACAAAAATTCACTCTATAATGCTACGTGTGTCAAAATTGACCAAGTCGGTAAACAGGAAGTTCTACCTTACTGGTCAGAAAACGCATCCCACAATATGGCATGACCATGCAAAGCTTCTGACAAAATTTCAGCTTTGTATCATTTACCCTTACAGAGAAAAACTTTGACGAAAATTCAATATAATGCTACAAAGGTCAAAATTGATGAAGTCGGTAAATAGGAAGTAGTATTCTGACAAGCCAGAAAACGTATCCCACCACATGGCATGACCATGCAAAGCTTCTTACAAAATTTCAGCTTTGTATCATTTACCATTACTGAGAAAAAAAATGAAGAAAATTTACTCTATAATGCTACAAGTGTCGAAATTAACATAGTACGTCAACAGGAAGTAGTATTCAGACAGGTCAGAAAACGCACCCCACGATGTGGCATGACCATGCAAAGCATCTGACAAAATTTTAGCTTTGTATCATCTTCCATTACAGAGAAAACTTTGACGAAAATTTACTCTATAATGCTACAAGTTTCGAAACTGACCAAGTCGGTAAACAGGAAGTAGTATCCTGACAGGTTAGAAAACGCATCCAACAATATGGCATGACCATGCAAAGCTCCTGACAAAATAACAGCTTTGTATAATTTACCACTGAAGGGAAAACTCTGACGAAATTTCACTCTTTAATGATACAAGAGTCACAATTGACCAAAGTCGGTAAACAGGAAGTAACAGGAAGTATTATTCCGACAGGTCAGAAAACGCATCCCACGATATGGCATGACAATGCAAAGCTTCTGACAAAATTCCGCTTTGTATTATTTACGATTACAGAGAAAATTATGACGAAAATTCACTATAATACTACAAAGGTCAAAATTGACGAAGTTGGTAAACAGGAAGTAGTATTCAGACAAGTCAGAAAACGCATCCCACAATATGGCATGACCATGTAAAGCTTCGGACAAAATTTCAGCTTTGTATCATTTACCGAGAAAACTTTGACGAAAATTCACTCTATAATGCTTCAAGTGTAAAAATTGAGTCCGTCAACAGGAAGTAGTACTCCAAGCTTTGCATAACGTGT
Organism: Modiolus philippinarum; assembly: GCA_002080025.1. NCBI lineage: Eukaryota > Metazoa > Mollusca > Bivalvia > Mytilida > Modiolidae > Modiolus > Modiolus philippinarum. Next base: position 103,806 of record MJUU01039358.1, read on the forward strand.
TTTTGATTTTTTCCGGTAGAACTAGGATATAGAGTCCTCTCGGTGGCCGTATTTTGCATTTGACGAGTCCTTCGTAGTGTTGAATATCGCGGAAGTTTTCTGTGATGATCTTGGAGTGTCCCTTGGGAATCTTGCCGGTTTTGTTGTGTTACAGTGAGGTGACATCTGCATGCGATATGTTGTGGTCTTGTACGTTCAGTTTAAACGCCTCAATACGACCACCATAAAAGGCGTCTCTTGGTTCTTAGGGAGGAACAACAACGTTTTGCCCCACAAATCTTTTCAAGTTGTCCTTTTCTTGAACTTCTCGGTCGAAATCGCGTTCCCATTGGTCGATGAAGATGTAGCTTTGGTTTTCTTAATATCGCTTCTTCTCCAACGTGCGTTGATGTAATTCACCCATGTCATGCCGTTGGTAAGGTTGATGGTTTTTGCACTATAACAGTGTAAACAGTCGTGCCAAAATTTCCCATTAAACTTCAATACGTATTTCCCGATTTCATTCTCGTAATATCCATCCACTTTATAGCGTCCGATATGTTTTCCCCTCTATTTCTTGCATGAAAAAGAAATGAAATGGGGTAAATGTCAAGGAGACAAAATCCCATATCCAGGTCAAAAAAGGCATCTAGGGGTCACCTCAACAAAGTGAGGAACCTCACACCATATAGCAAGCCTCAAATGGCCCTAAAAGGGTAAAAAAAGTGGATAAATCAATGTAAACAAACCACATCCAATAACCCAAATATCAAGAAACTAAGATTTTATAAGAAGACACGGACAAGTCAATCACCAACATATTCCTGACTTGGGACAGGCTCAAAAATTGCGGTGGGGTTAAACTCGTTTTTTTGGATCCAAACCCTCCCCCTATGTGTGGTGAATGGCTAAAAAATAAAAACACAAAAAGACTCACAGTAAAAATCAAACTAGAAAAAAGTCCAACTTTTCAAAACGGGTACCCTTACAATGAAATACAAAAAACATGAAGACAATACACACAGGTACTATCCGGACAAATGCTCGCAGTTACTGACATGTTACTGTATGTTGTTTGTTCACTTTATCTGTTGCAGACAGGTATTTGATCTATTGCATGGCGTTGAAGGAATGCTTTTCTTCAGGACGGTATCCTTGTGCTGGAATAATACCGATAGTATCGGGCTGGAGAAATTTCCTTCTGACTACCGAATTTCATGCTGACGCTATCGCGATACATTCGTGAAACGAGTCAATTTGACCATGGCGCTCGGAGGATGTCATCTATTTCGGTTTCCATTCTCCAGGTTGAGATGTAAATACGATTGAGTTTGTATCGGCATAAATGGTTCGGGCGTTCAGCTTCTCCAAATAACTGTACAACTTCAATCGGGCTTGGGCAGTGGAATAAGCAGCAATGCTGACACTATCGTGATACATTCTTGAAATGGGTCAATTCGACCATGGCCAACGGAGGATGTTATCTGTTTCGGTTTTCATTCTCCAGGTTGAGATGTAAATACGATTGAGTTTGTATCGGCATAAATGGCGCGGGCGTTCAACTTCTCCAAATAACTGTACAACTTCAATCGGGCTTGGGCAGTGGTATAAGCAGCAATGCTGACACTATCGTGATACATTCTTGAAACAGGTCAATTCGACCATGGCCAACGGAGGATGTTATCTATTTCGGTTTCCATTCTCCAGGTTGAGATGTAAATACGATGGAGTCTGTATCGGCATAAAGGGCACTAGTGTTCAACTTCTCCAAATAACTGTACATCTTCATCGGGCTTTGACGCTGGTATTAGCAGCAATGACCAAGTTGGTACGTCATACTAGTTAGACATCGTAGTGGTTGTCATGGTAGTATAAATAGATTTTCTAATCAGCTTTTGGTCCTTGATATATGATTCCGTTGAAGTGCTCTCTGGATATTAAATGTATTTAATGTTCCTGGATAATCGATTGGAATCGTTTAATTGCGTCGATGCCACATTTCTGTACAGGTACTCCAGCTTTATCGTGTAGTTCTAATGCGAATCCAGTCAACAGACGCCATGCCAGCATAACGATGACCAGCACTAACAGGAACTTTGGTGGCCGACGAAGTCAAGAAAGCTTTGGAAAAGGGATATCAGATATACATAATCTATGAAGTGTGTCATTTCGACACGGACCAATACTACCCAACAACTAAGACTGGGGGACTCTTCACGGAATACGTCAACACCTTCCTGAAGATGAAACAAGAAGCTAGTGGATGGCCAGAATGTTGTCAAATGGAAGATGATAAACATAAATATATAAGAGACTACCACGATAGAGAAGGAATATTGTTAGACTATAACAAGATTCAGAAAAATTCAGGATTAAAAGCTTTAGCTAAGACGATGTTGAACAGCTTCTGGGGGTAAATTCGGACAGAGAAGTAACCTACCCCAAATCAAGTACGTATGTGACCCCGCAGAATACGTCGATATGTTAACCAGCGATCAGATTTTCGTCATGGGTATTTATTTCGTCAGCGACGATATGGTGGAAATTAGATATCAGTATAAAGACGAGTGCTTCAAAGACTCTTGACGTACCAACGTAGCCATTGCTGCTTATTTCACCACCCTAGCCCGATTGAAGTTATTTGGAGAAGTTGAACACCCGCGCCCTTTATGCCGATACAGACTCAATCGTATTTACATCTCAACCTGGAGAATGGAAACGGAAATTAGTAGACTACTTGGGAGATCTTACTGACGAAGTGTCCGACAACAAAATTACTGAATTCGTGTCCGGTTGATCGAAAAACCTCACAGATCTGGAAATACGACCATATGTAAAGTGCGAGAAATTGCTCTCATCTACAGAAACTCTTTAACGATCAACTACGACACCATAAAGGATATGATCACCAAAAATAGGGATTCCGTGATGACCGTGATCAACAATAATAAGATAGCAAGGAGTCAGAAAAAAATATTAACCATGTAACAAGATAAAGACTACAGAATCGTGTTTGACAAGATAGTTACAATGAACGACTACAGCACTAGACCTTATGGATTTTAAATTGTACAAGCAGCATGAGGATAGCTTTCTAACCCACGACTACTTTATTACAAGGAGAATAAAAGCATGTAAACGTGTGAATTGTTCGTTATTTCATTTGTATTTCAGAAGATATGTGTCACAACAAAGAATTCGGGGTGACAATGAAGGAGCACATATAGAGGATTGAGTTTATGACAATAAACACTAGGAAGTGTATAGTAAGAGCAAACAAGAGGCTCTCAAGAGCCTGTACCGCTCACCTGGCCCTTGATTAAGATAGATATTTTATGTTAAAGAGCCCTTATATATAATTAAACTATAAATCCAATATCCCTAATTAGTTAAATGGGAGAAGACCTCTGTTAGTTTAACATTGGACCCCATGGGAAACACTAAGTTCCCCGCTGGCTGCCATGTTGGATATCGCGCTGACCTGAAAAACACCTTTTTGCAAGGGACCACTCAATGACTATTGCGGCCAAGTTTTGTTCCAATTGGCTCAGTACATTCAGAGGAGAAGATCTTTGAATGTGTTTTCCCATAGGGTCCAATGTTAAAACTATGTTCCCCACTGGCGGCCATGTTTGATATAGTGCGATCCTGAAAAACACCTTTTTTGCAAGGGACCACCTAAGGACTATTGTGGCCAAGCATGGTTCCAATTGGCTCAGTAGTTTCAGAGAAGAAGATCTTTAAAAGTGTTTTCCCATAGGGTCCAATGTTTAACTATATCCCCCGCTGGCAGCCATGTTGAATGTAGCGCAATCCTGAAAAACACCTTTTTGTAAGGAACCACCCAGAGACTATTGTGGCCAAGTTTGGTATCAATTGGCTCAGCAGTTTCAGAGAAGAAGATCTTTGAAAATGTTTTCCCATAGGGTCCAATGTAAAAACTATGTTTCCCGCTGGTGGCCATCTTTAATATAGCACTGACCTGAAAAACACATTTCTTGCAAAGGACTACCTAACGATTATTGTGGCCATGTTTGGTTCCAATTGGCCAAGTAGTTTCAGAAAAGAAGATCTTTGAATGTGTTTTCCCATAGGGTTCAATGTTAAAACTGTGTCCTCTCTGACGGCCATGTTGATTGTAACGCAATCCTGAAAAACACCTTTTTTTGTAAGGGACAACCCAAAGATTATTGTGGCTAAGTTTGGTTCCAATTGGCCTAGTAGTTTCAGAGAAAAAGAATTTGAAACGTTTTTTTCCATAGGGTTCAATGTTAAATTTTGGTCCCAGCTGGCGGCCATCTTGGATGACGTACAGACCTGAGCGACACAACTTTTAAAGGGGGCCACCCAAGGACTATTGTGGCCAAGTTTGGTTCCAAATGGCCCAGTAGTTTCAGAGGAGAAGATCTTGGAATGAAAAGTTTACGGACGGACGGACGGACGGACGGACGACGGACGCAAAGTGATTGCTAAAGCTCACCCTGGCATAGCCAGGTGAGCTAAACAGGGCAAGGTTTTCAGACAAATAGGTTTGAGGGGAGAGATAAAACAAACAACAAACCAAAGGAAGATTATTCAGAACGAGAACAATAGCGACAAAGCATAACTAGGAAACGGAGAAGTGGAACAACACAAAACGAAGACGGAGTCAATGAAAACAGAAAAACAGAAAGGGACATAAATCTGGATAAGAACAATAGAGGAAAAAAAGTATTATGAAAGAGACTAATAGGAATTCATTGAACAACATAAAACAAGACATAAAATCAGAAAACACTAGACACTTAGATAAAGTTAAAGGAATAGGGAGGGCACTACTCAAAAGAACTTCCCCCAGCGTTCCATTACTCTCACACAGCTACACTACTATCAGGACGCTGGGAGACGGGACTAAAAGTATTAGTCACTATTCAGGAGCAAAATGTAAATTTAAACATAGATCCGATGTATGGCACGCGAAAGTTAGCATAACTAAGAAAAACCTAGTTTCCAGAGCTAAGCCCGAGTTTCCATGTGGAAACCTAAGTTTCGGTCAGGAAAACTAGGTTTTCCAGAGCTAAACTCGAGTTTCCCTACCTAAATGTAGGCTTCCCTCCATTAATACATGCAAAGCTCAGCTTTCTATGACTTTCCAAAGCCAAACCCGAGTTTCCATAAGGAAACCTAGGTTTCGGTCAGGAAAACTAGGTTTCTCAGACGGAAACATAGGTCTCGGTCGGCAAAACTAGGTTTTCTAGAGCTAAACTCGAGTTTCCCTACCTAAATGTAGGTTTCCCTTTAAAAAAGGAAAGCTCAGCTTTCTATGAGTTTCCAAAGCTAAACCCGAGTTTCCATAGGTAAACCTAGGTTTCGGTCTGGAAACTCGAGCTTCTCTACCCGAAACCTAGGTTTAGCATACCTATGGGCCCAAAGAGGCCCGATTCACTACTCTTGTGTGAATTCTTTCATTGTTTTCTGTATCTATGTGCCCTGTTTTTTAATTAGGCATACAAAAATCAACTTAATTACAGTGTAATATTTAATTTTCCCCGTCATGAAGCAAACATGGGTCGGAGAGCCATCCATATTATGCTTTACAATTTAATATCCATAAGGTCTTGTTGTATGTCCTCCATGGCTACTCTTTTGTCAAATACAATTTTATAGTATTTGTCCTGGTGTACAGACATGAATTTCATATTGTCTCGAATGATCCGGAAATTATCGTTGACGGTCTTCATGTCGTTTCACCATGTCTTATGATATTTCACCATGACACTTATGACAAGTCTGTAATTTTTTCAAGGCGAATTAAACAATTTAACTTTAACAAGATTGGATTGAAATTGAATTTTTTTTTAAATCTGCAATTTGTCTGAAACATTTAAAAACGTGTTCTACGTATAGCTCAGGCAAGCTGTGACGATATTACATCCTACCTTTAAAATTATATATTGATCTATAAGAAATCTACATCTCTACAGCAAATCAGTGGAAATTTAGAAAACTGAAAATAACCATTTCGTACACGTCTTCGATCAAAATGGCCAAATATAGCTCACTTAAACAACCAAGTAAATTCCTCTTAAAAATATATATAATTATGTCAGATATAGTAAATGATAAAGCAATATCGAGATAAAACACTTTTCTACAGTGCCTGTACAGTAAAACATAACCAATCACACCATCATACCATACACCATACACCATGCACCATTACACCATACACCATCAACTATTACACCATATACCTTACACCATACACCATACACCATTCACCATGCACCATACACCATACACCATGTACCATACACCATGCACCATGCACCATACACGTTACATCTTACACTATACACTATGTCAAATACAATGTATTTGCATTTCGGTTTTTATTTTTTAGCGGCCGGTGCATACAACAAATGAATTTTATCTTTTTGTAGGACAACATGAAGATTTTCAATAAAAATTTGTCGATAGCTCATTTTTCAGTCTCAACTCTAGAATACTTTCCACAAAGCTTGTTATTTACAATCGTGTAAATAAAATAAACGGTGATACAGATTTTCGTTTGCCGTATTCTATTTTACGTGTTGCTTTTTCTCGCTTTTAAAATGTCAATTATTTATTAAGTATTTTCTTTTATATCTTTCGATTATCGCGCGTACATTAACATATCATTATAAAGGCGGCAAAGGCTTAGGGTTATCATCGAACAGCATCCATAACCTTTTTTTCGTACGCCAAACACGATCTTATTTCACGTGCAATGTACATTGTACACGAGAATTTCGATATTTCTTCCATCAAACAGAACCTATTTCTATTTTTTATACACCGTACAATGACCCGATCCTTTAAACCCTCATTTATCATATAAATAGAGAAACGGAGTACTAGGTGGCATTTACACCATTTCGCATGCTATCCATGTCCCTATTGTAGCATGTTTTCAGTAAATTTGTAAAAAATTTGAGTACTAGATGGTATTTACATGATATCGTATAATATTGATATCCCTATTGTTGCATATTTTCAGTAAATGTGTACCAAGTTTGAGTATTAGATGGCATTTACACCATATCGCATACAATCAATATCCCTATTGTTGCATATTTTCAGTAAATTTGTACCAAATTTGAGTACTAGATGGCATTTACACCATATCGCATTATATCAGTTTTCCTATTGTTGCATATTTTCAGTAAATTTGTACCTAATTTGAGTACTGGTTGGCATTTACACCTTATCGCATACTATCGATATCCCTATTGTTGCATATTTTCAGTAAATGGGTACCAAAATGCGAGTACGAGATGACATGTACATCATATCCCATACTATCTATATCCATATTGTTGCATATTTCCAGTAAATTTCTACCAAATTTGAGTACTAGATTGCATTTACACCATATCGCATAAGATGGATATCGCTGTTGTTGCATATTTTAAGTAAATAAAAACCAAATTTGAGTACTAGATGGCATTTCACCATATCGGATCCTATCAGTATCCCTATCGTTGCATATTTTCAGTAAGTTTGTACCAAATTTGAGTACTAATTGGCATTTACACCATATTGCATACTACCGATTTCTTGTTGCATATTTTCAGTAAATTGGTACCAAATTTGAGTACGAGATGACATGTACATCATATCGCATACTATCGATATCCATATTGTTGCATATTTCCAGTAAATTTCTACCAAATTTGAGTACTAGATTGCATTTACACCATATCGCATCAGATGGATATCGCTATTGTTGCATATTTTAAGTAAATTTTACCAAATCTGAGTACTAGATGGCATTTACACCATATGCCATACTATTAATATCCCTATTGTTGCATGTTTTCAGTATATTTGTACCAAATTTGAGTACGAGATGACATTTAGATCATATTGCATAATATCGATATCGCTATTGTTGCATATTTTCAGTAAATTTGAACCAAATTTGAGTACTAGATGGCATGTACATCATATCGCATACTATCGATATCCATATTGTAGCATATTTTCAGTAAATGTGTACCCAATTTGAGTACTAGATGGCATTTACACCATATTGCATACTATCGACATCCCTATTGTTGCATGTTTTCAGTATATTTGTACCAAATTTGAGTATTAGATTGAATTTACATCATATTGCATAATATCGATATTGCTATTGTTGCATATTTTCAGTAAATTTGTACCAAATTTGAGCACAAGATGGCATTTACACTATATCACATACTATCGATATCCCTATCGTTGCATGTTTTCAGTATATTTGTACCAAATTTGAGTACTAGATGGCATTTACACCATATCACATACTATCTATACCCCTATCTTTGCATGTTTTCAGTAAATTCATGCCAAATTTGAGTATTAGATGGCATTTACACCAAATCTCATACTATCAATATCCCTATTGTGGCATGTTTTCAGTATACTTTTACCAAATTTGAGTACTAGATGGCATCTACATCATATCACATAATATCGATATCCCTATTGTTGCATATTTTCAGTAAATCTGTTCCAAATTTGAGTACTAGATGGCATTTACACCATATCGCATCCTATCAGTATCCCTATTATTGCATATTTTCAGTAATTTTGTACTAAATTTGAGTATTAGACGGCATTTACACCATATCGCGTACTAAAAATATCCCTATTGTTGCATGTTTTCAGTATATTTGCACCAAATTTGAGTACTAGATGGCATTTACACCATATTGCATGGCACCATGTACTTATCATGATAGCCTTATTGTTGCATCTTTCGGGAAATTTGTACCAAATTAGAGTCACAGCAGCTAGATAGTATTCTGACAAAATGACATATACTATGCATACACTATGCATACACCACATATGTTGCATGGTTTAGACAAATGTGTGCCAAATTTGAGTTTTAGTTGACATTTACAGCAAATCATACTAAATATGAGTGTTTGTAAATTTCTTGCATGTTTTAGGGAACATTATGCCAATGGGAAAATATCATTTTTCGCACTGTGAGTATTACGACATCAATACGTCATATCGCAAGTTTTCGGGATTGTAAAATTGTTGAAAAAATATTACTTCTGTCAAGTTTTTTGCAAAATTTATTGAAAAATATGTGTCTTCACAAACATAATTTAATTGTCCATTGGCTTTCGGCGGAAAATTCAAGAATACGTTAAAATATAAATTTTTATATTCACATCTTCGGTTTTAGTTAAACAATAAAAAGATATGCGCTTTTTGTTACTACATGTTTTTTGCGTTTCTTTTTGGCTAATAATTATTATTTATGGTTGTAGAAAATAGCCACCTGCTGGCGCATAAAAAGCACGATTAATTTTCTTTATCATTGCTTTATAAGGTTAACATATTTTTGAAAATGTATTAACATCGATTGAGCCAGTATCGGTGCGCAATGCAGTTCATTGTCTCTAGTTCACATCGTGTTGCTCGATCGTGTATCTGGTGTATAGTCCAGAGTTTCCGAGTACAGAGTATGGGTTATGGTGTATGGTGTTTGGTTCATAGTGTATGGTGTATGGTTCATAGTGTATGGTGCATGGTTCATGGTGTATGGTGTAAGGTTCGCTTTGCAACATCATACACCATTACACCATACACCATGAACCATTGAACCATACACCATGCACCATTGAACCATACACCATACATCATAAAATGGTTATGTTTTACCCTACAAGTACTGTATGACATTTCGATTATGATTATTTAGAAAATTTTCCTCCATTTAAGGGGGTAGGGTGCTTTTTTCGATGTTTGTGAACATAAAAGAAAATTGAAAGAAAAACTATGGCCCAGTCTGTAGCTAAAACAGTATTATTAGTCTTTGTTTCTTCACATGCCAAGATCATTTTCGTGACATTATTATTTCATCAATCAAGAGACAAATACAAAATGATTATTTATTACTTGAAGAATGATTATATTTTTTAAGGGAGTACGAGCGTCAGATTTTCAGAAGCATTCGATATCTTCGGGTTTCATACTTTCTAATAGTGGTAAAATTTTTGCACATGGATCATATTTTCTTAGTCATAGGTCACTTTAAAATGCATAAAAAGACAGTGTATAAAATTTAATCAACTTCCAATTATATTTTCAATTAAATGCATATACAATCTTATGCAAATTAAAGGAAAACTCTAGAGAGAACTGTATCCCGCCAAAATTTTGACGTCTTATATCTCAAAAATTCCTTCATGGATTTTAAAATTTTTTTGCTCAAGTTGTTCCACTAGCAGTACTTTTCAAAACAAAAGGTTAGAATTTTAATTCTGATTACAAAATTTCTGACACCCGTACTTTCTTAACTTCGTATAAATCATAATAAATTCTACACTATAATCTCAAAATGACAACCCCAATGTGATTCATTGGTTAATTGTTTAATGCCCCTCTCCCTCTGCAAGAAAAGTCGTATTACATGTATATTTGTATTGGTCTTTGCCGCGTAGCATGTGAATATATGGATAAAATAGACATACCTGGCCTGCAGCTGAGATATATTCACTCTAAAATCTCTAAACCCGTTCTTTTTCATTGATATCATTCTCAAAATTATTTAACGTTCCACTAAAAATGACAATCCTTTTAAAAATTGATCGCTAATATTTTGTATTTGGGAGATAAAAACGTGCAAAGTTAGTCTTTATATAACTTTGAACTGGAAATTTCTCTTTTGAAAACTTACTTTTCACATAATTTTTTGTTTGTATTTATTATGTAAAAAAATTAGAGCTTATTTCTTAAATGACACATTTATAATTATTGTTTCAACCTCTTTTGGTTCGAAACATATGTTAGGGTACAATATTTATCTTAAACATATAGTTCACTTTGCAATCCTTCCTTGATAGTTGCTCTGTTTTCTGATTTGATATGCAAGATCGGCTTAACAAAATTGGCCACAAATGAACCAGACTTGAGTTAAAGTGCAAATGTATTTTCACAGATGTAAAGATATAGATGTTTGGTACTTTTTAATGGTTTGTAATTATTATTTCACATGTTCTCGAAAATCAAAGCTACACAGTTTTGCGTTTTTCATAAGAAATGACTAAATACCGAGGTTACTGTGAATTTACTTTCTGCATATGCGCATTTCGACAACTTATGTCTCTTCAGTGCAGATAAAATCTAAATGTTTGGGAGACCATATACCCAAAAGATATTTAAAAACTGATAGAGAACAAATGAACAAATATGATCTAAATGCACAGCCAAAATTAGCTAAGGACAGAGCTTTGCATGAGGGAGATACTCCTGAGGTTTCAACATAATTAACAAAAATGTAGATATTGTAATGTTCCAAAAATAATCGGCTTTCAGGTCAGCACCAAAGTACTGACTACTGGGCTGGTGAATACCCTCGGGGACTAACAGTCCACCAGCAGTGGCATCGACCCAATTGATGTGTCAGATGGTACCATAATATCTTTAACCAAGCAAGCTCTCGGTTTGAGTTTCAATTTCGCTATACGTTTTGGTTCTACATACAGGGCTCTAATACAACAGGGCATTTCACATCCAAACCTCCATGGAAATATCATTAAAAAGCGCATAAATTCAAAAATTGTCCATCCAAACTTATTTATCCGTTGAACAAACTAATTTATAAAGGATATAAATACAGCATTTTTGTTAAACCTTTACTTCTGGTTTTTGTCGGTATAATATTGATCAACACCTAAATGGTTTACACCATAACTTCTTTCATAATTGATGATGTTGTAATACGAAATCTATTTAGAAGTATTTCAATTGATTGAAGTTTCATATGTAAGAAGGCTTGATATCATAGTCAACGGAAATTATATCCTTAGCTAGCTGTCAGTAACTACAGGTATTTGTCATGACAGTACCTGTGTGTATTGTCTTCATGTTTTATTTACTTCATTGTAAGGGTACTCGTCTTGATAAGTTGGACTTTTTTCTAGTTTGATTTTTACTGTGGGTCTTTTTGTGTATTAAAATTTTAGCCATTCACCACGCATAGTGGGAGGGTTTGGATCCAAGAAAACGAGTTTAACCACGCTGCAATTTTTGCGCCTGTCCCAAGTCAGGAATATGATGGTCATTGGTTTGTCTTCTTGTCTTCTTATATAATTTTAGTTTCTTGATATTTTGATTATTGGATGTGGTTTGTTTCCATTAAATTATTCACTTTTTTAACGTTTTTTTTGGTGGGGGGCATTTAGGGCTTGCTATATGGTGTGAAGTTCCTCACTGTGTTGAAGACCGTACGGTGACCCCTGGATGCTTTGTTTTGGATAGTTTTAACATTGGGATGGGATGTTGTCTCCTTGACATTTACCCCATTTCCTTTCTTTTTCATAAATGGCAAAATATTAACTTAGATTAATTAGTTGGAATGATCTATTGAAGTTTTTTTATGACATAACGTCCAAGAAAGAAGCGTTTTTACACCTATTTCGGTTTATGGACTTCCAAATATTTTGATTTTATCTGCACTGAAGAGATATAAGTTGTCGAAATGCGCGTATGCAGAACCTAAATTCACAGTAGCCTCGGTATTTTGTTATTTCCTATGTTATAATAATGTTTTGTTGTTCGACGTTGTGTCATTATTAGTCACTATTAAAAGCGCTTTTTGTTACAGAAAATGCTGAACATATAGGTAGTTAAATAACATTTTTTTAAAAACTTTAAATATAGTTATTTTTTAGATTATCTACAGTTAAATGGTGGAAGGGGATAATTGAAGTAAAAAAAACGTTTAGGAAAAGCAATTTTCATGTTTTCCAATTAAATCAAATTTTAATCAATTCCTCCATTGTTGTTTTGATTCGGATTTGAAGTTGTTAGCGCTCGATGTTTCTTAGTGCTTTTTAATTATTATTTCACATGTTTTGGTAAAACAACTTGACAGTTTGGCGCATTCATTATTGATTGACAGAAAGCTTATTTACATAAGTTAAGAATTTACATTTAGATGTCAGAGGGTACAACAGTCTTGATAATGGCAATCACCATAGAAACTTTCAACTAAAATATTTTTTATCTGTTACTCTGGACAACTGGGCAAGTCGATAGAATAATCAAGACAACTGGATTTAATTTCAATATAAAAAGGGAAGAGGCTATTAATATGCAAACTTAAATCATCCACTGCTTTGACCATATATAACTACTTAGTACAGGGAGATAACTGTTGAATTTGATAGTCTATTCTAACGGGTAGGGGGGATCCTTTGTTGAATTAAGTTTCTTTTTACCATGATTTATTTTCAAATAGAAATAAATTCTACAATATAACATTTTGGATGTTCTGGAGACTTTCCATGTTGAAGTTGAAACTATCATACAGTAGTCCAAATTATTCTATCGTCTTGTTCAGTTGTCTTGATTTTTCTATCGACTTATCCAGTTGTCCAAACTATTCTATCGACTTGTCCAGTTGACTAGATTATTCTATGGACTTGTCCGGTTGACGAGATTGTTCTATCGACCTATTAAGTTGTCTAGATTATTTTTTCTACTTGTCTCGTTGTCTAGATTATTCTATCGACTTCTCAAGTTTACTAGATTATTCTATCGACTTGTCCAGTTGTCTAGATTATTTTATCGACCTATCCAGTTGTCCAGATTATTCTATCGACTTGTCCAATTGTCTAAATTATTCTATCGACTTGTCCAGTTGTCTAGATTAGTTTATCGACTTGTCCAGTTGTCTAGATAAGTTTATCGACTTATCCAGTTGTCTAGATTATTCTATCAACATATCCAGTTGTCCAGATTATTCTATCGACTTTTAAAATTGTCTAAATTATTCTATCGACTTGTCCAGTTGTCCAGATTATTCTATCGACTTGTCTAGTTACTAAATTATTCTATCGACTTGTCCAGTTGACTAGATTATTCCATCGACTTATCCAAGTGCCTAGATTATTCTGTCGACTTGTCCATTTGACTAGAATATTTTATGGACTTGTCCAGTTGACTAGATAATTAAACCGACTTGTTCAGATGTTTAATTATTCTATCCACTTGTCCAGTTGCCTTAATTATTCTATCGACTTTTCCAGTTGTCCAGATAATTGGGAAGGCAAATTTCATCTTTTCTAAGTAAATCAAATTTTAATCAATTCCTTAATTGTTGTTTTGATTCGAATTTGAAGTTGTTAGCGTTCAATGTTTCTTAGTGCTTTTTGATTATTATTTCACATGTTTTGGTAAAACAACTTCACAGTTTGGCGCATTCCATATCGATTGACAGAAAGCGTATTTATATGAAGTTAAGAATTTACATTTAGATGTCAGAGGGTACAACAGTCTTGATAATGGCAATCACCATAGAAACTTTAAACTAAAATATTTTTTATCTGTTACTCTGGACAACTGGACAAGTCGATAGAATAATCTAGACAACTGGATTTAATTTCAATATAAAAAGAGGCTATTAATATGCAAGCTTAATTCATCCCCTGTTTTGACCATATATAACTACTTAGTACAGGGAGATAACTGTTGAATTTGATAATCTATGCTAACGGGGGGGGGGGTCCTTTGTTGACTTAAGTTTCTTTTTACCATGATTTATTTTGAATGGAAATAAATTCTACAATATAACATTTCGGATGTTCTGGAGACTTTCCATGTTGAGGTCGATACTATCATCCAGTAGTCCAAATTATTCCATCGTCTTGTCCAGTTGTTTAGATCTTTCTATCGACTTATCCAGTTGTCAAGATTATTCTATTGACTTTCCAGTTGACTAGATTATTCTATGGACTTGTCCAGTTGACAAGATTATTCTATCGACTTATTTAGTTGTCTATATTATTCTATCCACTTGTCTAGTTGTCTAGATTGTCCAGTTATCACTTTCTCAGTCTACTTTGCAACGAAACTGGGGAAAGGGGAACAACTCTAGTGATTCCAGTGATATCTGTCAAACATTACAAGAGATAAAAGCACAGATGATAGCCATATCAAAAGATTTGAGAGATGTTAAAAGCGAAATGTCCGGTGTTAAAACGAGTGTTGAACAACTAAATCAAAAGCTTGATGATAATATTGAGAATTTAGAACTAGAGAATAAAGCACTGAAGTCTCGAGTCTCAAGTCTAGAACACCAAGTTGAAAAGTTTGAAGCTATTCACAGAAAAAATAACTTGTTATTTATAGGCATTGATGACAGTGTAATAATTAACAGCAATGAACCAGAATCAACTACCAATAAAGCTAGCTCGGAAATTCTAATAGGATCTTGCATTAGGCCAGATTAAAGATCGGGATATCTTACACAAGTGTATTTTTATCACGAGTGGAGCGTAGCGAAACGAGAGGAAAAGACGTAGAATTTCTTACACTTTTGGTAGATCTCTGATTGAGTTATGTAATATGTATGATTTGTGTATTATAAATAGTCGAAATAATGGTGATAAAGAGGGCAATTATACTTATGTTTATTCAAGTGGTGCTGCCGCTATAGACTAAATTATTACTAGCAATAGCCTGTTTAAGCGAGTTGTTAACATGTGTGTTTTAAATTGTGATTCATCAAAACATTTTCCTGTATCTTATTATTTAAACATGTTTGATTATAAGTTGCAAAAAAGTGTACGGAGAGTTCCGAACAGTTGAAGAAATGCAGATGGAATGTAAATAAAAGTCAGTTGTGTAAAGATCTTAATGATGAAAATGAATCAGTATCAGAATTATTAGATATACTTGATACAAATGTAAATGAAGGTTATACATGATACAAATGTGAATGAAGGTGTTAACTACCTAATTAGTAATTTTCAAAATATTTGTTAAAAGGCTGGTATAGTTATTAATGAAAACATTAGAGGTAGAAAGGTGTATAGTCAACCTGATTGGTTTGATACAGAATGTAAAAACTTAATGGATAGAAAATGTAAACTTTTAAATGACTTCAGAGCTTCTACTGATAGAAAGATATTATCTGAATACATAGAAATAAAGCAAGAGTTTCAAAATTTATGTTATTTAAAACAAAAGAATAGTATTCAATGCAAGAAAGTCGAGGTTATAAAGGTAGCTTCTAGTAATGATGCACGTAAGTTTTGGAAACTTGTAAAGTCAACTTTTAGTTTTCAAGGTAAATCTGAATCTGAGTTTCTTGTGATGATTTGAATCAGTATCTTAATGATCTTTTACCACTGGGTCGATGCCTCTGCTGGTGGACTGTTAGTCCCCGAGGGTATTCACCAGCCCAGTAGTCAGTACTTCGGTGCTGACCCGAAAGCCGATTCTATTTGGAACCTTACACTATCTAAATTTCTGTAGAATTTATTGAAAACTAAGGAGTATCTCCCTCATGCAAAGCTCTGTCCTTAGCTGATTTTAGCTTTACATTTAGATCTTATTGGTTATTTGTTCTCTCTCAGTTTTTAACATCTTTGAGTTTATGGTCTTCCAAACATTAAGATTTTATCTGCACTGAAGAGACATAAGTTGTCGAAATGCGCATATGCAGAAAATAAATTCACAGAAACTTTGGTATTTAGTTAATTGTTACCACTGGGTCGATGCCTCTGCTGGTGGACTGTTAGTCCCCGAGGGTATTCACCAGCCCAGTAGTCAGTACTTCGGTGCTGACCCGAAAGCCGATTCTATTTGGAACCTTACAATATCTAAATTTCTGTAGATTTTATTGAAAACTAAGGAGTATCTCCCTCATGCAAAGCTCTGTCCTTAGCTGATTTTGGCTTTACATTTAGATCTTATTGGTTATTTGTTGTCTCTCAGTTTTTAACATCTTTGAGTTTATGGTCTTCCAAACATTTAGGTTTTATCCGCACTGAAGAGACATAAGTTGTCGAAATGCGCATATGCAGAAAATAAATTCACAGTAACGTCGGTATTTAGTTAATTGAACCCAAATATAATTGACAAAAATCCAGAGTTTTCTAAGTTTGTAAACTTGTTTATAGAAAGTCATAATGATAGTTGTTAATTATGTGACAAAGAGTTATCTTTCTTAGACAGCGTCATTACTGAGGTGAAATTAAATGTAAATTACAAAAGTTTAAAAACATAGGTCGCCTGGTGAAGATTGTATAACTGGTGAGCTTTATAAGTGTTTGTCAACCATAATATTACAAGTACTTATAAAATTGTTTAATAAAATTTTACAAACGGTTGATTTCCCAGAAAGCTTGGTTACTGCTATTATAATTATATTGTATAAAAGGGAGATAAAAATGACTGTAGCAGCATTAGAGTTATTTCTTTATTATAATTTTTAAGTAAAATATAGCTATGGGTATAATATCCAAGCGCCTTACATTATGGTCAGATATAAATGAACAAGTTGTTGAAGAACAAGTAGGATTTTGCAATGGATATTCTACCATTTATAGCATATTTATTCTCACAAGTATTATTATGAAATATTTATCAAAAAGGAAGTGTGTTATACTGTGCTTTGATAGACTTCTCTAAAGCGTTTGATTGTATTAATAGATTAATTGTCATCTAAAAATTTACATGGTAAAACTTTTACAAAATATTTATAGCAATGTTAAAGCAAAAGTAAGAAGTATAAATGGACTAAGTAATGCTTACAGTTGTAAGACTGGGGTGAGGCAAGGTTGCGTTTTGAGTCCATGGCTGTTTGCAATGTATATTAACGAACTTGCCAGTGAGATGGAGTCTAATGTTGGAAATGGGATTCTTATACACGAGGACATTCATAATATAATGTTGCTACTGTTTGCTGAAGATCTAGTGCTTATCGAAGGTACATGTATTGATTTACAAAGACGTTTAAACTGTCTTGCATCATATTGTTATAAATGGAACATGACTGTTAACATGGAGAAATCAAATATAGTTGTATTTAAAAATGGAGGTGTTCTGTCGAAATATGAAGAATGGTTCTATAAAGATGTACTTCTTGAAACAGTAAGCTATTATAAATATCTTGGAATTGTTTTTCTAATCATCTTAAATGGACTCTGTGCTGTAGAACTTTGATTAATCAATGTGAAGACGCTTTAAATATGATAAAACAATGCTTATGTAAGCTTGGATATAAAGATATAAACATTTGATTTAAACTATTTGATTCCATGGCTGCCCCTATATTGTATTATGGTGCCGAAATATTTAAGGAACTGGTATGAAACAAACAATTATATAACTCCAGGTGAATGTGCGCGCTATGAACTTTACGCAAACTAGCAATGCAGACCTATCAAATATTTTCGACGTTTAAAAAGACTGGAAACCAACCGATGGCCTCAATTGTGCTACAAAATGATGCATGAAGCAAACAGTCATCGGCGCAAAAACTGGTGTACAAAACTCCAAAAAGTTTTATTTTTGTATGGTTTTTGGGAGGTATGGGAAAATCAAGGTGTAGAAAATGAAGTTTTGGTTCTTGAGATTTTTAAACAGAGGCTAAGAGATGTATGTTTTCAAGACTGGTCTGAATATTTATCAAATTCTTCAAAATGTGAGTTTTATACAAAGGTTAAAAATTGCATATCTGTGAATGACTCTATACAAAAATTGTCATATAACTTAAGATGGCAAATCTACTCTATTTTGTGTTCAAACCATAAACTTGCCATTGAAAAAGGTAGACACGAAATCAAACCTCGTGAACATAGATTATGTCAACTATATAACTATCAAGTAATAGAAGATGAGTACCATTTTATTTTAATATGTTCAATGTTAGCTTATCTTCGTAATTTTTTTTTACCTCCATGGTGTATAAAGTATGCCAGTACAGAGAAACTTATTCAAATCAAATGATTTGAATATTTTAAGAAATCTTGCAATTTATATAAAAAAGGCAAAGTTAGTATGAGAAGAAATATTATAATTATGAAATAATTTTGATATCCGGTAATGTTTTCTAAACTTGAGCTAATGTATGATATGTTATGTTGTCAATGTAATTAAATGTTGTACTTGTCATTTATGTAAACATTATTGTAAATTGGTACCGTGGGCTGGGGGCCTTTATAGTGCAAAAAGTATCTTTGCCTTTTTCTTGTCTTGTCTAAGAAATAAAACAATATATAAAAAAGTTGTCAGTGGTATTGACCTCGGTGTAGATAATTACCTCGCCTTCAGTTCGGTTATTATCACCATCTCGGTCACTACCACTTCCCCGCGGACAGCCTTAATTTCACGTCAATGACAACTTTTTCATTAACTTTATAAAATTAATTTGTTTTAACTTATGGTAGTAGAAAAAAAAGAAGGGAAACGGGGAATGTGTCAAAGTAGCTTATTTCTCCAAAGCTTAATCCTTTTCAGTATAAAACACAGTAGACGACAGAATATCATCATCAAAATTGCCAATTCATTACATACAAAAATAACATGGGATTCATTTGTTTGCCGATATATGTACTTTTATGTTTACTGTTGAAAAAATGACCATTTTTTAAAATAAATTATGGTCTACTTATTTATGTTAAGTTGTCCGTCTGGAATCTGGAATTCACTGACAATTGTCTAAAAGTTAATGCCACTGTACGAAGACAGAACCATTACAGCTTCCAATTTTTAGCCGAGTTGCGACGAAGTCGAACTCGGCTTATAATTTGATAAATGGTGTCTGGGCATCCGGCTGTCCGGGCGTCATTTTTTTGTTTCTTTTGGTCTGAAATGAGTTGCAATGAATAGTGGAGCTTTTGGTTGCCATGCATACCAAACTAGAAACGGATTTTTTTTTAGGAAAAGGGCATTCTGATACATACTTATACAATTTCAGCAATAATAAAAAAACTAAATCTTAAGGAAAACCCTGCCCAAAGTTTTTTTTTGAAAAGGGACTTGGATTGTTTTGACTTCATGAAGCTATCAGCAGTATGTATCACCTAGATTATAACCTCTGACAAAGTTTTGGTCAAGTTAGGACAAAGTCAAACATCCTCAAAAGTTCCATTATAAATCTTTGATTGAAAGAAAAGAATTTCTATGCTTATAAGCAAATATTTGCCTATCAAATGATGTACTTATGAAAATAACAAATCTTCGCAACTCGGCGTTCGCACCTTTGGTGCGTTTGCTGATTTTTTTCAATGAATAATCAGATACATTTATTTATTTTATTTTATTTTTACAATGCTCAAGCCTATGGTCGGGCACAACGCCTTCAGAACTAGGGGCGATTGTAACGTCATACAATCGTTGCTGGGGGAAACGTTACATCATCAGAGATGGTATCATAGTTCATAAATTCAACTTACAATCTCTTAGAGAAAAGGCGTGGCACTGAAAGGGTTAAAGTAAATACATCTAGGTGTATTCAATAAATATACACACAGCTTCTTTATATTTTTTGTTCATTTAGTAGATGGAGTACATGTTCATTTTTTGTTGTCATGCATCATAATAACAATTTCATTTCTACATCATGGATATTTGGTGTTTTGTTTTTACAATTTGTTATTCGAAAGCAGTTGTAATAGTCATTATTTTGTATAAAAAAATCAATAAACAAAAAGAGAGTCGAATGTTAAATTATGTTTCAAGATAACAGCATTACTGTTATCATTGGGAATGGAATTTGCCCTCAACAAAAACTAAATCACAAAGTATGTAATATTTTATTTTGCTTACAACATTCAGATTTATATAAAAATAAGATATCACAAAAAACTCATTAATTTGTCTCAAAAATTAACAGCATCTAACAATTTAAAGATCCTAATAAATATTTACAGTAGATGCTTTTTCATATGTTTCCATGTTCTGGGAGAGCATCAGATATAAGAAAGGGAGTTACAACTGATAACATTGAATCTAAGTTTTAAAGCTTAGCTATAAAACTTGTAGCTTATTTTCTCTGACAATTGATTTTGTTTCACTGACCTTTGTTTTTACACTATTACAACACATGTCATATGTAAAAACATAATTTTATCTCTGTAATTTGTCATTGCTTATAGAATTTTAACTGTTTTTGATTCAATAAAATTTTCTCTCCCTTTTCCGATCACAAACTAGCAAAATACAAAAAATACCGAAGTTGCATTAAAACAGTAAATTTCGTTATACTGTACACGTGTTACAAGCAGTAACCTCTCACCGGCAGCATTAAAAACACGGACGTTATTGCAAAAACAAGCAGGGACATCTGCCCATGTCCAAAAAAATAAAATAGAATAAAAATAATACTAAATTACTGTTAAGGATGTATTCTTCTCATGTTTCAGTCCCGTTGAAATCTCGTTTGGAAAAAATTCTAAAATTATTTATATTTTATATACAATAGCAGTGAATTAACAAAATATATGTTTGTCTTTAAATTGTGTCAAACAATTATTCATTTCTAACATCTTTTAAACATCTTTGAATTGATGGTCTTCCAAACGTTTAGATTTTATCTGCACTGAAGAGACATAAGTTGTCGAAATGCGCATATGCAGAAAGCAAATTTACAGTAACTTCGGTATTTAGTTATTTCTATCAAGTAGTTTCAGAGGAATCTCAAATTGAAGATTAATGCCCTAATTGACTGTTGGGTCCATGTGAAATTTTCACAAAATAGGGGTTGGGTTAGAAAAAGCCATTTTATGAAAAAAAATATGCACTTAAGATTTATTTTTGCTTTTTAAAAATAGTGTTATATATTTTTGTGCAATAAAAAATCACAAAGCAAATGAAGTTTAAACCATAAGCTGTTTAAAAAATTTGGAAAAATCTTCATTTTGAGGGAAATACGGAAATTCTGAAATTACCCCTAAAATGCATGAAAAAGGGACAAAACTTTCTCATATCAACACCAACATATGAATTTGAGGGTTGAATTTGTTCATTCCTTCTATTTACAGCTTTTCAGAAAGTATGAGAAAAAGTTTAATACTCTAAGCTAGATTTTTTCTATGAAAATAGTCAAAAAATAGACAAAAATAACTAAAAATGAACAAAAGTGCTAAAATTGGTCACTTTCAAACATCTGTAGTAAAATAATTTGCACAGCGACCTATGAATTTTTCTTCATATATTGAATTTATGGGATAAGAACATTGCAAAAATCAAGGTTTGAAAAAAAGTTTAATACTTTAAAATTTTGGCTCCGCACCAGAGTACATCCTTACGGTAGTTTTCGCAGTGACCATTTCGACAAATTTTGTCACTTCAGTGCAGGTCAGTTAGAATTACTAACAGAAATATGTTTAAAATTGACGTGGGAGAAACAAGAAATATAATTTATTTTAACACACTTATTTTTCGTTATTTTTTCAGTTAAATATTTGATTATTCGTGTATCAAATCAACGGAATTAGAAAAAAAGTTTGTAAATAAAAAGTTAAGTAAACAACGGCAGTAGAATACCGAAAGAACAAAGCACAAGATTACATTAATCTAAGTCCAGAGACAAGGCAAAAGCAAGAACACCAGAAGACGGAAGACCAAAGACAACTGATTTTGCCTACTCCTTTTCTACAATTAAGGATGTTCGCTGGTCAATTTTAAAATAACAAGGATTCCTATTAAAAGTGATTTTTTGCTAGAAAATTGCAAAAGAAGTTATTTAAGCAAAAAAAATTAATAGGTTACCGATGAAATTACTGGAATACAAGTGCTTGAAAAAATGGCGGGAAACTGAACTCCTCTGCATTTTTCATAAGTTTAACACGAGGAATGTTTATCAAATAATGAATGTGACAAAATAACACCACTGGAATAAAATTTTGTCAGAATGTTCCAAAAGATGTATAAAATCAAATTATGGAATAAAATTAGGGGGTCACCGGGCAAAACATTATTAAGCTTTTAAATGGATAAAACCAGAGAAATCCGAAAATCTGACAGAAATACATAAACATGACCAGCTAACATCCTTAAGACAGAAGACTTCATTTTCACAATGGAAAATTTCAATATGATATTATTACCTACATGAGTTTTTGAAGGAAAGGTGGAGTGCTTGTTTCAAAAGAAATAGGAAACAAAAATTAAGGATTTGATTACAAATTTTGATAAAAGTGAATAGTTAGTATTTTGTGGTTTTCTGAAAAAGAGAAATGTCATGTATATTATTCTATTTTTCTGGTAGGTAAGCTCTATTGATTTAAAAAAATAGGCTACCGCTGTGTCTTTTAATTGATTTAAGATTGAGATATATTGGGATATAAATGAAACATACTTCATTTTTCTCCGTTCAAATACCCGTTCTCGAAATGATGTTCCAACACATTACCTATACTTCCCAAAATGATATAAATCTAGTAGATATAAATTATGTTTTAGCTCTATGTTGTCAAAAAGAAAAATGGCATATTACAAAAAAATAAATAGAGCATTGATTAAAAAAAAAGTTTTGTAAGAGACTACCTGAAAAGGGTAAAACAAATCATACAAAATATTTGATTCAAACAACAAAATTAAGAAAAAAAAAATAAACAAAATGAAATGAAATGAATTCTCAAACCAATCTTTCAAATGTTTTCAAATTTTCATTGTTATGAAAATAATACAACTTTCTGCTCTCATTAAACTAAACTACGTCAAGCTTGTCAAAATCAATTTCCATACGAATACGAATAAAACAATCAGAAAAATGATAAATCCAGGATCATGGCAATATGAAGAACAACAAACACGACGATTACAATCAGAAAAAAATTATGACAAATTTGTATAAATCAACCAAATGTCACATGCAATGTATTGAGGTCAGAAACATTATTTGAGGGCAAACTAGATCTTAGTACATGTACATAATGATTACCAAGTTGAAATAAATGCTGACGAAAATTAAATTGTCCTTTACCATTGTTGTCATTTTGGTATTTCAATGAATTTTGTATTTACTATATACTACTATAGCATTTACCTAATTCAGAGGATGATACTGGATACTGTTTGGAGTCAGTACCCCTATAGACTTTTTCAGCCAATATGCTTCTTCCCTTGAATCATTAGAGGAATCACCACTTCCCATTTTAAAATGATTTTCTTCCTCTAAAACATTTTTACTTATGTTCTGCTTGAATTTACATACATGAGTATTTTTGCTTGTCGTGCTTTCATCCTCTACATTCTGTTCACTGGAACACTGACTTCCACCAGACCCAGATGTCGCTTCTTTTTCTGCAGAGTCACCCTGAAAAGATCGTAATGACGATCCACTATCAGACAAAGAAAGTGAAAAGTCATCAGAAATGGAAAATCCAGAGCCCTGACTTCCCCAACAATTCTCTGATCTCGGCTTCAGTAGGGTACGTAGATGTTGATCTTGATTTATCATCTCCATATCATGTTCGGAAATATTCATCTCTTGGAATGATGGTTCGCTGCTGTTCTGTGTGTTGTTAGGCGAGGAAATACCCAATCCTTGGAATGAAGAACTGCTGTTCTGTGTCATGTTGAATTCGGAAAATAGCTCATCAGATTTCATATCTCTAGCAACTGGCATTGCTATAATAATAAAAATATAAAGTAAAAAGAAAAATCAAAGGATTGAATGTATACAATATCGGCAAACAAATACCGGAGAAAACCAGGGGTAATTAGGCAAATTCAAAAATAAGATATACAAATGTCAAATTGTATAATATGTACTTGTCCTAACGGGCTCACTGATGCTCGTCGTGATGAAGTCCTTAAATCAAAATGTCCTTTATTTCATATATAAACATTCACAAGCTGAGATCTCTAAATTCTGATGGATTTATCAACTGATATATTACCTAAATGATATTTGAAAGAGGAGGCAACTCGTTACTAAATATCAAAGCACTCGAAAAATTTAATTATAACAGAAAATATCGATCACTTTATTGACTTGGGGTAGACGAGTGGCGTCCCTTGAAAATGAATACATAATCGAAAAGCTAAAGAAAAGGCATCAGATTATTCATATTTGAACATGATGAGATTCATCGAAAACATTTAAAAACTCGAAAAACTATGAGCAGAGCTTAAATATATCACCCGGTCCCCGGTCAAATTAAATATTTAAATAGATGGTTTACAATGGCAATATGTGAAAGTTTCATTGAATTTTCCCAAGCTGTCTAAGAGGACTTGTCGCAACAAAGTGTTTACCCCTATCGTAGCATGATAATTTAAGTGATTTATCTCCATTTTTGAAAAATTTCAGCTGAGGTGGCAAACTAACTTTAAAGTACACGTTCTATCTCCATAAAAAATCACAAGGTCCCCTGTGCTGCCATTTAAGAGCTATAAACACTAATTAAATGATCTATCTCCAAACTGGATTTGAATTCAGTATTGAACTGTATCAAGTTCTAAACCAATCAATGTTCTCTATTGGTGCCATGTGACAAAAGTTGGCCAATCAGATTAGTATAAACGATTGAAATTAGCTGTGTCCTGTAATTGTTCCTTTAAGGTAATTTTTCATAAGTTTTAGAGATTAATTTGCAGTAAAAAGGCTAGATCAATATTTCTTTTATATGTATTCAAGCAAAATTACAATCAAAATAACTTAAGGTTTCTATAATTTGGTTTTATTAGGAGATAAATCATTTTGATTTTCAAGGAAATGAACTGCAAAGCATATAGTTTTTGTATATATGTATTATCAACATTAATTTAGACGGGAATATTATAAATTTTATATTTTATAACTTAATCCTGAAGTTAGTTTACTTTTGTTAAAGTCAAATATGCTGATTTCAAATATTTACAAAACTCGAGAGACATACAAATCGATCCTATTAAACCCATATATTTGTTAACTGAAAAGGGGGTCTGATTATTTTATTCTTAGGTTTAAATCACACATATTTTTACAGTCTCTGAGAAAAGTTTGCTACATGACTTCACAGTAAGCTAAGGTAAACATTATAAGGCGATTCAGCCCCAAAGGTTTTTGTTCAAGCAGAGTGAGAAGTAGGTATCTTTCTGACTGAAGAAAGTATATATATTCTGTGTAGCTGTTTGCATTAACAATCATATTTTTTATTCAGTTAGGTTCATGTAGAGCTCTGATCTTTAAATTTTGCTCGTGTGCCCTGTGCAAAAAGTATACATTGTTTTAAATAAACGCAGTCCAGCTAGTGCAAGTGTTCTAAAGAAGTTCGGCTATCCCTGAGTTACTATGATAGTATCCTAAAGACTCCCAAAAAAGTAAAAAGTATTTCGAATTCCCTTCGCAATTCAGTGCAAATGCATTTAAGTCTGAGTTAGTGCAATTATCATTAACGGTTACAAAAACTTCAAGCACTTCGGAAAAAATAACATGATACCTCCGTAAACAGAAACTTTGGAATTTCAAAAAGATCATACAGTATTTGCTTTTTGTAAAATAAACAAACAATATTTCAGTACCTTAACTATTAAAAACAAAAAGCAGTGATGAAAGTGCATGACATGTGTACGTTAACTTTGTGTTCTGAATTTTATTATCGCCAAATTCTGGGATATTCTGGGATATTCAGTGTCGTTGATTTTGTCTTTCCGTTTCGTTTATCATGTTTTCTCTTAACATGCAGTTATTCTAAGATTTTGCATTTATGGTTTTAGTGTTTCGGTAATAAAAAATGCATAAACTTTGCAGATGCGCAATAAGTTTCCGATTCTTGGTATTGGTCTTGCTTCAAAGAAAAAGACACAAGATCGTCTTTTCAAGCACCTGGCACTCCTATTTTTTATTCAGATTTCGGTGAATTCTGTGTAGAATTGTACCCTAGATGTGCAATAAATTAAGCTTTTACAATTTCGATTCTCGATCCATTTTAATCAAGCTTCCATAAAATGTTGAAAAAATTTAGATTTTTATATTTTAGTATATATTATAATCAGAGCTCTAGCATATAATCTGTTCATCTTGCCAGTCATAACTCTGAATCCTAGAATTTAGAAATTTGATTCCAATTTTAACGGTTTCCATGAAACTCTCCAAGACCAATTACATTTTTTTACTACCTCATTTGTTCCCAAAGAATCCTTTTTGAAATGGAATGTCGACGTTTTCCTCCATTAAATATGAAAAAGTATGAGATGCAGAAAACAATATTTGGTTTTCTTTGGGATGAATGAATTGTTATTCGCATTTTAGATATTTTTTGACAGAAAAAGGGTTGTTACCTGTGTCTACTAATTGTTTTATTGCATTAAAAAAAAAGGGGGGGGGGGAGAAAAAAAACACTGAATGCAATTGATTAGAAAATCGGTTAAAAGTGTAAGACGTACTCTAACCTTTTATTTTGGCGTTTTTAAGTAAGATTATGTATATATCGTTCAATTATCACAAGAAATAATTATTATTGAATATTCATGGTTGTTTTTTTCAAATTTTGCTACATTTCCTATTTACATGCACACTAAATGTTAAGTTTTAAACTGTTTTATTTGACATTACATTTTAATACTGAGGAAAAACAAGTAAAATGTTTGAAAAAATGTTCTATTTCCAAATGAAAATTTAACTTTTCTAGTTTTCAAAGCTTTGTTTCTTTAAAAGAGTGGGAATTCTACTCTCGGCAAGACCCCTTTTACCTTCAAACTAAAACCTGTGGTAAGGTTGCCAATAGCTGAAAAGATATCAACTCCAAAAATTTCAAATCCATTTTTCCAAAAATTGTAGTTTTGTGACATACATCAGTTTAATCCTAATGCGACGCTATGGCGGACGAACGAACAGACGAACGGAAGAAACCATGATCACTTTATACGGTCCGCTGAAGCGGGAGTATAAATATTTATCTACCCATCGGGAAACAGGTGATCAGTTGAACATATTCTACAGCTCACTATACTAGATAGGCCAACAACAAATAAGAGTAAAACCAAATGACAGTGGCAGCATCAAAGAATGTTATTGGACAAAAAACTTTTTTGAATCAAGACTGCAATTATTACCTCTGTGATAGTGTGGATCCTTCAGATCCTTAATTAGCTTTATGGCCATTTCTAAAACCTCGGTCTTCCTAATTCGTCCATGACCCTGGAAAAAATTATTAGGAGATAACTGTATTGTATTTGAAGATTTTGAGGCATCAATTTGGGATTCTATTGTCGAAAATGAGTTTACTGGCGACGCATTAGCGGAGCCAGTAAACGGATATTTGCGACCATCAAATCCCAAGTACCTTGGGTGCTGTCGTCTGCACGATGCTCATCGAAATCTAATTTTTAAATATCTCTATCTCATTAATATAATACTCGTCGTTTTGTGAAATGTTGTTTTTCTTTCAACATGTGTCACCACGGGTCGAACATTTCTAAACACAGAAGTTGAAGCGATGTGTATCTCCTCCATTTTATTTCATAAACAAACGCGTAGGAATCGTGTCATTTTCAGGTATGTCAATCATGAAATCTATACCATGAAAATTATAGTGCTTACCAATCATATTACAGGATTAATAACAAACTACATTAGAATGTTAATTTTATTATACAAAATTTACAAGATCATTATAAATAAACAAGCTAAAAGAAAAAAAAATATCAGTAGTCGTGTTTTCAGTTGTTTG
Source organism: Modiolus philippinarum (assembly GCA_002080025.1). Classification (NCBI taxonomy): domain Eukaryota; kingdom Metazoa; phylum Mollusca; class Bivalvia; order Mytilida; family Modiolidae; genus Modiolus; species Modiolus philippinarum. The sequence goes on from MJUU01039358.1 coordinate 132,206, forward strand.
AATAAATTAATTTCTTTAAAAATACAGTAAAATCAAATTTATACATAAAGTATGCGCGGATCATTTACCAAATGCATTATCCGATTAAAGACGTAAAACAATTTCAAACGAAATAGATTTTTTTCTGTTCTTTGCCTTCCATAGAGAGTTTTTCGTCAGGGATGGTTTGAATTTTCTTCCGTAGTGCGAAGGTGTTTTACCAGCAGACTAGATTCTTTGAGCTAGCCGGCAGTTTAGTGGCGACCACTCTTTGGCCCTTCTTTCAAAATTACCTTTTGTCATAGGCCTTTTCTGTTCCAAGATAGTGGTCATTGAGTTAGTAGTCTACCTGTATTGGGTTTTATTCGCATGTTTATGATATTATAGGGAAACGGGATAGAGAAAGGGGAGGTTTGGGTACCCATCAAACGGTTTAACTCTACCGCTGGCTTTTGCTAGTGCCGGTACTGGTACCAAGTCCGGCTATCCCTAGTTCCTATCGTTATTTATGTTTGTTTCTTGTTTTCATTATTGTTTTTCTGGTGCAGTTTACTTGTAAATTCTGGCATGTGATTGTAGTTCCTGACCATTGTAGGTGTTTGCTGTTATCCTGTTTTTGTAATGGTAATAATATTAAATATATTTTATGCTGTTACTTACATAAAAATGCGAGTTTCAGCTTCCACTACCCATTGGCCTCAGAGATGGCTTTGTTTAATGTATATATATTGTGATTGCAAAAAAATGATGACAGTAAACAACTAATATAGCCAAAAACTACAATTATCTGTCACAATTCACAAGTGAACTGCGCTAGAAAAACACAAATGAAGAAAAGAGACAAGCACAATTGACTATAGGAACTCGAGAAAGCCGGACTTGGTACCGGCACTAGAAAAAACCCAGCGGAAGGGTAAAACCGGTTTATGGTGAATTATTGCAGTTGGAGTATACATATGTGTTATCGTCTCATGTTCATCTATTACTCTATTTAATTGAACTGACTGGTCACGGGTCAATTATATCGGGATTAGTCGTTTAAAAATTACCTAAAAGACAGAGAAAATTAAGCCACTCCCAACCTGTTCAATAAATGTGAGTAATACTCCATATCCTTTCGTAAAATATTATGGATACCCAAACCTCCCCTTTTCTATAGAATAAAAAATAAACGAATAAAAACCAATACAGGTAGACTGATAACTCTATGACCACAATCTTGAAAAAGAAATGCATATGAAAAAGTGTAATTCAGAAAGATAGGTCAAACGAAGCTGACCGCTAAACTGCCAGCTAGCTCAGGGAACCTAGTCTTCTGATGAAACAATGTCGCAATACAGAAGAAAATTAAACTCAAAACTTCCCGAAGAATGAATTTTTGCTTATATTTGCCTTAAGGTCATTTGATTTTGCATCACTACAGATGATAAGCTTTTGTGGTTCCAAATTACATATTAAAATTTGGAGCTTTGGGTGTATGTATATACGCATGTCTCGACGGAACAACTAAAATACATAATTCCCGATGTTTGCTTTACAGTGTAATAATTAGTCAAAGAACCAGCAAATACTGCAACGATATATGAGTAATCTTCGATCAACTGTTCGGATTGGTAAGTCTTACATCTAGTGCATACATTCGTCTACTTCTGTGCAAAATGAAGAATCTTCTTCGTTGCATATTGGTGGTAATATCTATTTAATTTTAAAATTTTCAAATAGATAAATTCTCGCTTTATGTAAGAACCTTTGTTGAATAGAAACAGCATTTAACATTGTCAAGCATAACTACACCTATGCATTGCTTGCAGAAAATAATACAGAATACATACCTTTTTCAGGTAAGTTTGTGGTATAAGTCCGCGTAATTCTGCAAAACAATTATTCATACGATCGCGTCTTCTTTTCTCTGTGATTCTATGGGAAGCTGGGTCCTACAATATATGAACCAATATCTACGTATATATTTGTTATACAAACTTCAACTCATTATATCACTGAGCCTCAAATAACATCATTATGCAGAAAAATTCATAATTTTGTCTAGTTTTCCCAAATACCTAAGCTTATTAACTGAATAATATTTGATTGCTAATTTGAAGATTTTCTATCAGAAAGGAGTGTTTTAGAAATATCTCTTCGCTAAAAATATTAAGTAAAACTTAAAATTTTAACATGCTAGCTTCAGCAAGAAGTTAGAAATGAAATTTTACTATCGAAAGTGAAGAAAGTCTTTAATCTTTGTCTACCTAAGAGAGGATCTATTCTCTAATGAAATTTGTTTAAAACTGGAAAAAATGGAATGGGTGAAACAACGGCAGTAGAATACCGAACGAACAAGGGAAGCGATGACTACAAAAATCGAAGTCCAAAGACATGGCAGAAACGGTAACAGATAAAAACAAAGACAAAACAAGGACGTGAGACAGCTACAATGCACGGAAATAAAAAGATAACATTAAGAACTAAGGCACTCATAGTGTGAACTCCCATGAAAACCGGGAGTGACATCAGGTGCTCCGGAAGGGCAAGCATGTCCTGCTCCGCTAGCGGCACCCGTCACACTATCAGTGAGTCAATCCGGGGTTGAGTCAAATCCGGTTATGTCAAATCCGTGAAGACGTGAAATCTAGCTGAAAATGTCCGTTTTCATTTGGGACACAGACACGCCATATCTGTCAATGATGTCACGGCGACGGCCATAGAATTTCTGAAGGGATGAAAGTAACAAAGGCTGAACAAATCCCTGACTAAGCAGCTTTTGGGACAGCGTTCCAGCTCTAACCAAAAAGTCACTGTACAAACCGCATGCCCGAAAATGTATAAGCTGTTTCCATACAGTTTATCATTACTAATAGAAGCGTTGAATATCAAATCATTCCTGCTTATACAAATCAAGAAAGGAGTAGGGGCGATAAGGTCCGTATCTGGCCTAAAAAATAAGCTTGGTTGAATTCACAGAATTTTCTCATTGAAATATTCTTTGGGTATGGTTTTTCAGTAACAGATCTCAAATATGGATGTATGATTACTGAGTTTTTGAGTGTAGAAGAAGGTACAAATTGAAGATTTTGTCAAAAATTGACAAATTTGACCAATATTGACAACTTTTTCTATAAAGGAAATATAGAGCACATGCAAGAACCACAAAAATATTTATATGAGAGATTAAATTCATTTGTACCAATAAGTTGGTAAAATGTCTAATTGGTTCTTGAATGTGCTCGATATTTCCGGTCAGGAAAACTGGACAAAAATCTGCATAATTCTGTAAATTTCTATGAAAATTCTCAAAAGTAACCTTTTCATGACGTCAGAACAGAACCTATTGTGACGTCATTGGTTCTAGCTTTGGTATTTTTTCTGTAAATACGATCTCAACTTTGAAACGAACACAAAGTAAAATCTTGAGGTGCAACTTTGAAATTCACTGGAATCTTGGGCCAAATCAACCCCTTATCGCACCTTGTCCTTTTAAATGAAACTATGGCTCATGAAATCAAAATGTAAGAATGAGATGGATTAAACATTAAAATAATACAACTCACCTTTTTCGAGCTTCATACTAATTACGATATCATCCTTTCAAGTACAATTCAATCAAAAAAAATTGACAAGATTGGATTATAGGTCTTGGGTAGAAATCTGAATTGTCCTCATATTTTGTACAATATGCAATGCTTTTCCACAAAGGGTCCTTTGTTAAACAATGTTCTCTGTCGTTAGCTACCTTGAAATAAGCTAAGACTGTTCAGTCGTATATTTTGTTACATCCCAGCTCCTTTGTTCTAACTAGGGTGATCTGAGTCGGATCAGCCCAGCAATCTCACCCCAGTTAGAACGATTTTTTTGTTTTTGTCAAAGCCAGATTTTGAGAACTGTTCAGTAGTTTTGGACTTAGTAAAATTTTACGATTTACTATATAGTAAATTTTACTATTTACTATAAGATTTTTAAAGATAAAGATTAAATGACATTGTCCATAGTGGGATTCCAACTAGGGTCGTCCGTTTACTAGACTTTTACCTTACCTACTACACTACGAACTCGCTGGAAATTTTGTGTTAAAAAATCGTATATTAAGAACCGTTGAGGGTCACAATAAGGATATATATTATTATTATAGTATAGAATATCTATTTCATGACAGTTTAAGCATGGAAATAATTTTTAAGAATGTGAATCGCCTTTCCTTAGCTTAATAAATTAGCTGGGATGTAAATTAGTTATCACACTCGGACTTGGTGTGTCTGTATATGTGAAATACAGACAAACCGCGTCTTCGTGTGATAACTATTACGTACAAACATTCTTCTACTTCAGGGAAATAAAGAGTTTTCATCAATGCATATTGTTTGTGTAAATTCTGTATTCAGGGAAGACCTTAGATAAATGGAGAAATTGAAAATGGACTAAATGTGAAACAGTATTTTACATTGTCAACAAGCAATGCTCAGAGTTGAACATTTTATAGTGTTGTTCCATTGTTTGCTTGTCATGTATTTGTAGAGACTTTGTCTCATGTGAATTACTCCATATCCATTCATTGCTTATTGCTAAATACAAGATTTCAAATTTAACAGAAATACACTTATAAAACTCATCATTATATTTAGTGATACTTAGAATAAAACAGAAGACTTACCATTTTTACTTTGACCTTCTTTCTTATCGAGTCTTCGCACCCCTTCGGTGAGACAGAAAAGCTCAATGGCCTGTAAAGATTAAAGATAAATGATTTTGATGCAATAATCAGCATTAAAGGTTTTTTTAGTGATGCTATGACTCAGTACTGTTCAGCAAAATATATGGACTTCACAAATTTGTTTTAAATTCTGTGAAAATTCTTCAATAATAACAAATTTCTAAAGACCAGAAAGAGAAAGCAAAACGTTGTAACTGTTGGTGTACCATAGATACTCACCTCGACAACAGAGAGTATTATCTGCCAGGACTGACATACATAATTTCAAATCAACCTTCAATTAGAAACTGAGAAAAATTTGATGAAAAATTCTTAATTCACCTCATTTCGTCGACATTTAGTCAGAAAGGTAAGGCATATCCGACTGAACTGACAATGACAAATTCCTTAGAACTAATAAACCAAACAGAGGTTGAATACAAAATTTCAAATCAGTGATATTAACGGAGCAGCGGTCGACATTTCTATGTTTCTCATACAATACTCATGCTATACAAACTACATGTATATGGTATTATAGCAGGGACATATAATTAAAGATATTGGCAACATTACGAATTCTCGGGAAATCACGCCGCCATCGAGACTTCGATAAAACTTCCACTTCACAACAATAAATCGCTAATGTCTCGATAAAACATGAAAATATCATAACAAAACTACCTAAACTCTACAAATAATATAAAATGCTATCCAGTTTTCATATCTAGGAAGTTCTAATCACGGAAATAAAAGAAGAGTTTCAAAAGTGAACATGGCACACAACGATCATCATCGTTAGATTTCAACACGAAGTTTCCGCTTTCTTTGTCAATATCTTTTTTGTTAATCAATATTTTACATTCAAATTTTCTAAACTGTACCATTAATTTATTAAGGGAAACAGAAATATGTTGACTAAATTAAAATTAGTTTAAGAATTGCTGGTGTGGCTGTATCATGTTTGTTGTGATTTATATGCGGTGATAGTAGAGATGCCAATCTCTTTAATTATATTTCTCTGATTATAGAGTTAAAGATATGAGTGTAAAAATTGTATTTTACTAATTTGAAGCGTTACCAATAATTCTTGTTTTTAGCTATTGTGTTAACATTTCGAACTTTAAATTCGATGTTTATTTTCACATATTTGCAAGGGAATGTGAGAATCCTTACCACCTTATAGAAAATTAAGTTTGTCTGCGTGGTTTTGAACAAATACAAATAAATAAATTTTTGAAGACCTACCTTGGAAATAGATATCAAAATATTTCTGTTACACATTAGTTTAAAATGATTATAAAAATCACAATTTTTTAAACAAATTGAACATATTCAAAATTAGGATTTTTAAGCAGCTAGGGTTTGAAACGAATTTTAACGCAACGTTTTTTCTCTCTAACGGCTGCCCACCTAACACTCCTTCCATCGTTGTTTTGTTTACTTAAGGGAGTACGAGTGTCAGAAATTTTGTAATTAGAATTAAAATTCTGACCGTTTGTTTTGAAGAACTTTTCTATTACAACTACATCAGCCAATAAATTTGAAAATCCATGTAAGAATGGTTTTAATATAAGACGTTAAAATTTTGGTGGGAAACAGTTCTCTCTAGACTTTTCATTCAATTTCCATTATCTGTTTATGCGCTTTAAAATATATGAAAATATAATTGGAAGTTTATAAAATTTTATGCATTGATTTTAAAGTGACCTATGGCCAAGAAAATATGATACAGGTGCAAAAAAATTAACCCTGTTAAAATGGATAAAACCCCAAGATTTCGAATGTTTCTTAAATCTGACGCTCAAACTCCCTTAATTGTTCAATTTACCAAAAACTACAGTGAACTTATTAACATTCAGTGTTTTTCATCTCTCGTATTGCTTTTCAGTTTGCATTTCACAGTTATCTCTAACACTTACAGTTTGACGCATTACATATTGATTAATTATTAAGCACATGAAGTCAAAGATGTTTAAAAACTTATGGAGAACAAATAACCAATACAATATAAATACAAAGCCAAAATCAGTTAAGGACAAAACTTTGCATGAGGGAGATACTCCTCAGTTTTCAACAAACTTACAAGATTTTAAATATTGCCATATTATTAATAAAATCGACCGAAATACTGACTACTGGGCTACAATGACATGAATACCTCGGGAGACTTACAGTAAGCCAGCAGAGGTATCAACGTTGCAAGACAATATAATTTTTATTTTTTCAACCGCTGTTCTCCTAGATTATATGAGCTACATGTATTATCAAATATTTTCGTTACTTGTTCCAATTTGCGACAAGAATTATATTTTCAATATCTCAACATATGTATTTCTTATTGTTGTCTGTGCTTTTTTGCTCCAAAATACTTTCTTGTTACCAATCAAACAGGATTTTTAAATATTTTGACAAAATTGCATACTGAAATTTAAAGAGGTGCATTAAAAAATAATGTAAAAATAATATTTACCTTTCTGATATAACAAGTTTGATTCTTTTTGCAGAATATTCACCCATCAAATTATCTTGACCATGAGCTCCGTCAACATTCATTCTTTTGTTTTTAGTGCTATTGAAAGTTGTTATTGAAATAATTTTGCAGCTGTTGTAAGAGGTGTGAATTTAGTAAATAGACATGACACCGTTAAACATCGCCCACTTTTAGTGAAAGCTCAACGCTCATTGGTCGAAACTGACTGTCCATACTTACGACAAAGTAAGTCCCTGTGATTCTTTGTCTACTACATTACTTCAAAAAAAAAAAAAAAAAAAAAAAAAAAAAACACGAATCTATTTGATTGCAGTAGAATGGCTTTGGATTATCAATTGTGATTTGTTGCAAAATCCGTTAACATGATTCGCTACGTGTCGCCTACTAACTGCATTTTGACTGTCAAATCTACGATTGACGAACCGGACATTCAAATAAAGTAATGATATTGCTAAATACTAATGGGGTGATTAGAGAATATGTTTATAACTAATATCCATTTTAAAAGGTAAAATCCGCAACAAGTGACACTTACAAAACGTCGTTTCTACCAATGAATGTCGTGTCAAATTACGAAAACTTACTTTAAATGGACTATCAGTTAGGAGTATTTGCGCTCTTTTGAGGGCCTCATGGTGACTTCAAAATGAAGAAATACAATTAAAGCGTTGTTTCATTGACTTAACCTTACCATGTATTTAAAGGGATTTTGTCCCATGTACATTTACTCTATGTCCATTTATTTATTCATGGTGATCTAATGATATTGATAAAATGTGAAAATGTATTTCAAATATGCATATCAACTAAGCATTTAACTGGAAAATCTTATTAAAGGCTTTAAATTGGTTACTTTGCCAACCCTGAAACCAGTCCAGGTATTTTATTTGTCAAAAGAGTGAAAAAAATTCTACTAACGGAAACATAAGTTCTGATGAATATTTCGTAAACACACATGCAGAGATGTCACATTTTATAACACAAAACTGTTAAAAGCTAAGACAAATGTAAAGGAGAATAACACATAAACAGACATTAGAGCTTATTACCTTTATACAAAGTAATGACAAGATAAGAGAGACATATGCAAGAAGATAAATATTCAAAATTTAAGACAATCTTATAGATACAATATCTGCTTGATGGTCTTTTTATTATTATATAAAAAGGGAATTTGAACTGATCACCTCATTTGATTTTAGAATTCAAAACGAGGTTTTGAAATGGTTTCCGGTCGATCCTGAAGTCAATCCTCTTCTTTAATTTAAATCAACTGTTAAATATTTCGACCAATGAAAAGCAGAAAATATTTAGAATAAAGAAGACCAACTCAACGTAAAATCTTAAAAATATTGCACCAACGTAAATCTTGAGCAGTTTTTATACCCAACGACATCGAAATTTATTAAGTTCATACAATCGGAAGCAAAAATATGTAAATAAGCACAGAATATTTGAGGCTTCTAAATGCAATAACAAACTAGTAAGTGTTCAAAACTAAAGCTTCGTATGTTTATCCATTAATTTTGCAGATGATTACAAGCAAGTACTTTGAAGCAATATGAGCTTTTTTTAAAACTCGTTTCTGTATGTCTAGAAAAATATATCAAATGCACTTGAATGCGTTTACACGTCTAGAATATTTACACAATAGCATGAAAAGTAAATGACATTGAAGGCAATATCACAAAATTTTGACTGCCCAAGGGTTGTGATATGGACCAGGAAACTGATATGGCCCGAGCCGAAGGCGAGGGTCATTTCAGTTTCCTGGTCCATATCACAACCCGAGGGCAGCCCCAATTATGTTATATTGCCTTTTATGTCTTTTACTATTGTGTTTATTGCATTGAACACCTTAATGACAAAACTGTCTATATTTTCAACTACAGTGTTTCAATATTTATTTTAAAATATATATATCTTTTCAAAACAAGTCTCTTCTTTGAACTGTTTTTCATTGAATTAACTTTAAGTTTTTTTTTCACATTTGTAAAATAATGTTACTGTTTTTTATCAAAAACATGGAAATTAAATGTTATAATTGTTGTTTGTTGTCATTTGTTCATTTACGTAAAGTTAAAATGCGTATTATAAAAGTGAAGTCAACTCAAAATAGGCGATCCGATTTCCAGCCGATATTGACCGTCAATATCAGAAAATCGGACCGGCGCTTTCCATACTAAAGAATTGTACATGTCAGCTGATCAGCAATAAACCTATGAAATGTCAGAAGTTTTAACTGATATGCAATAATCAATATAAATTTCACTTGAGATTTTGAAAATCATGATAGCTAAGTTAATATCGAACAAGCCCCAGATTTTATATAAGAGTCAACATGTACACCAATGTACACGCGCATTTAAAAAAATTATCAAATCAAGTTCAAACAATATTATAACTGTATAATATAAAAATAAGGCATCCATGTAGGAATAAAATACCTTTTAATGGTTATTTTTTTTTCTCGCAAAGTGAACAACGATGCATTTTTTTTTCGTTTCTGGATGTAGGAGAGGTAACATGTCACATGAATTTAATTGAATTTGTATCAGCGTATGTCAATGACAATATCCAATTAGCTCTTTCATAACATCATTTTACTTAGTATGAACATTTAATTGAATGGCAGATTCTACTGAGTTGATTCCGGACACTGTCGCAATAAGAGCGGATGTATAAGGCACCATAAAACCAGTTTAACCCTCCATTTATTTTGAGTTGCCTGTACCGAGTCAGGACCATAACGTCCGACAATTTTTCTGGTGGTTTCCACCTGATTTGTTTTTTCGTCTCAAGGACTTGGACTCTTGGCAACTTTGTTCGGCGATTTTGTTATTACACCCATTTACATAGCGCATGGGATTTGTTTCGGAGTGCGGCAAATTGTCAGTATAGCCAGTTCTGTTGCGCATTTATTTGGAATATTTTGCCTGAGTTCGCATGCATACGAATCACCATGACATTTTTTCTTGTCGTTGTTATACATCCAAATAAGAGTTCACATTATATTTCTTGATATGTTAACATCGAGAATTGGACCTTCTTGATGATGTAGTAAGGTGAAATTAATCTTATCTAGATAAATAATTGATACTAAAAATAAGAGAGCATTGGTAAAGGAACACATTCAGCTAAAGTTATTGATAGGTTATGGACGTTGATTTCGAGATTAATGCGGAGGGTAGCATTAATGTTTTTTTTTTTTTTTTTTTTTTTTTTTTTTTTCAAAGGGCAATAACTCAGAAAATACCATACCGCACCGTTTCGGTCAAAATCTAACAATGTTCCGTCATAGCCTAAGGAACATTTTTCTCATTTTATTTAATCAGCTATCTTTTATGGTTTCCGAATTTAAGATAACAAGGTTTTTGGTTCCGGGGCAGATAACTCCGTTACTAAAAATAGCTCAGTATGCTGCCCTCAGTTTAAAGGTCCCACACTGATGTCGGTTTATCACACCAAGTATCGAAATGTTATGTCGTGTAGTTTTGAAGCTTTTTTTGCGGCGGAACAAAAAGAATAAAAAACAATAATTAAAAGTTCAATTGTTCAGAGAACAATTGCAAGGTCTTTCACCATGATTTCATGACAGTCACTTACGGTTGGTAATTGCACTTATTTCCTTATCTCCCATGCATTTGATCACCTATCTCTTACTGTTGTAATGATTTTACTACAAAAAACTAAAAATTGGCTATGACCTTGACCTCTGACCTTGAAGACCTTTGACCTTGTGCTTAAATTGAAGGTCTCTTCTTACTGATTAATTTGATATGTTACTTGACTATACTATCTGTAACGGTTTAAAAGTTATATGTAAAAACATTTTCCGAAACGCGTCAAAGGCAATAACTCCTTAGGGAGTCATCTGAGAGTTTCGGTCCAAATGAAACAAATGTAGCCCTTGATATTTTGAACATTTTCGCTGATATACTTTTTCAGCTATCTATTATGGTTTCTGAGGTTATCCCCTAACAAGGTCAAAGGTCAAGGTCAAAGGTTACCGATTACCTTAAACCTGGTACTCAAATTGAAGGTCTTTTCGCACTGATCACTTTAGACATATAAGTTTATTATACTATCTGTAAGCGTTTAAAAGTAATTCGCAAAAAAAAAACAAAAAAAACAAAAAAAAAACAAAAACAAAAACGATTTACCGAAACGTGTAAAGGGCTATAACTCAAAAACGGTTTGTCGCAGAGTTTTTGTTCTATTGAATCAAACGTAGATCTCAATGAAAGGAATACTTTTTCAATATAATGTTTTCAGAAATTTTTTATTGTTTCCGAGATATCGCGATAACAAAATTTCAAATGGCGGCTGAAAAAAAATTTTTGACCCAAGATTTGTAATCAGTACCATGAGAGCTTTCTGCAAACCAAATTTGGTGGAAATCCCATAAGTTTGAGAAATTTGCATATTTAGGGGTCAAATAACATAATACCGAAGTTGCTGTTACTTTAGATTCTGCATATGGGGTCATTTAGCGGTCAAAAACGCTTAACCGGGGTCGCCACCCCCCAAAAAAAATATTTGCGTGAGGAATCATCCTGAGGATGAATCGAATATTTTCTCCTAATCAGAATTTCGATATCGGTTATGGTTTCTGAGGAGATCTGCGAACAAGGCTTTTGGTTCCGGGGCAGATAACTCCGCTACTAAAAATAGATCGATATGTGGCCCTCAGTTCTGAGGTCCTACACTAATGTCGATTCTTCACACAAAGTATCGAAATGATATGTCGCGTAGTTTTTTGGCTTGGATGGCGGCGGAAGAAAAAGAATAAAAAAAATAACCCGAAGAATAACAATAAGGTCTTTCACATGTGGAGAAAGACCTTAATAATATTAATCCAAAGAATTACAATAAGGTCTTTCACTTTGGTGAAAGACCTTAATAATCAGAAGACAAACAATAAGACCACCTGATGTCGCTCTCAGTTTTAAGGGAGTTCACACTGTAAGTGCTTGAGTTTTTGTGTTGTCTCTTATATCATTTTAGTTTTGTCTTTCTTAGTGATGTTTGTGGAACCGATTTGTCCTTGTTAATGTTTGAATACTAAGGTTATTTCAAAAACATTTCAAAATTTTACTAAGGTACTGTTTGAGGGTTAGAGAAGTAACACGTACCTTGGATTTTTATTGGTTATGTCTAAGGGTTAGAAAATGACATTAACCAATCAGCTACATGTATCAAACAGATCCTTCAAAAACATATTTTCCTCACTTGTAGTGTGACGGGTGCTGTTAACAGAGCAGGACATGCTTACCCTTCCGGAGCACCTGATGTCACTCTCAGTTTCTCTGGAGTTCACACTGTGAGTGCCTTTGTTCTGAATGTTGTGGTTTCTGGTTCTGTACTTTGTGTCTGTCTGGCGTCATTGATTTTGTGTCTAACGTCATTGTTTTCTGTGTTCTCGTTTTCGCCCTGTCTTTGGACTTCGATTTTTGTGATTTTCACCCCTTTGTTCCTTCGGTATCCTACTGCCGTTGTTCCATTGTAGTGGGAAAGACCTTAATAATAGAGAAACGGACAAAAAAACAATATGTCTTCCCGACTACGTCTGGGGCGACATAATAAGAAACGAAACAAAAACAATAACTCTACAAACTTCGTTTGGGAGAGACTTACTAACAAAGAAACAGACCAAAAACAATATGTCGTCCCGACTACGTCTGGGGCGACACAATAATAATAAAGAAACAGACAAAGAACAATATGTCGTCCCGAAGACAAACAAAACAAAAAAAAAAGAAAACAAAAAAAAAAAAAAAAAAAACAAAAAAAAAAGAAAAAAAAAACTACACAAAACAACAAAAAATAATAATAAAACATGTAAAAAAGATAAACCCGGAAAAATAATAAACAAAAAGCACCAAATAACCCCACAGTTGGATAACTTCTGACAGGTCTAATTAAATTGAAAATTTCACAAATTAGCAAGTTTTTGAAGGAATATCTTAAATTTAGTCACAGTATTTATCAGATGTAATTTTTACCCTGTGTAAAGGGGTATTGGAGGATACTCTTTTATCTCTGTCTGCCCATCTGTTGCAACATATTTTTGCGACACTATTCATTGTATCAACGCTTAGAATATTGTGAGATTAACGATATGCAGTTTATCAAATAATTTCGACCGATAATCACTCTATCCAAAGTGCGAATCGATAAATATATTTTCTACCATTCCAGTCATAATTTTGTACCGTTCGCACATAGACTGATGGCAAATATACTACGATGTTAAAAATTGATAACAGGAGACACCTACAATGGCTGAAAAATATAATTACATGCAACAATTTGCAAGGGAAATACACAAGAAAAACACGTATAAGACAAAAGACAAACGTAGACAACGATAGGAACTCGGGACAGCCGGACTTAGAACCGGCACTAGCAAAAGCCAGCGGTAGGGTAAAACCTGTTTATGGGTACTCAAACCTCCCCTTTATGTGTCCCGTTTAGTATAAAAACATACGAATAAAACCCAATATAGGTAGACTACTAACCCCATGACCACAATCTTGAAAGGAGAGAAAAAAAGACAATACGTAATTTTAAAAGATGGGTCAAGGGGTGCTTGCCGCTAAACTGCCGGCTATCTCAAGGAGCCTAGCCTGTTGGTAGAACACTGTCGCACTACGGAAGAAAAATCAAACTCCAAAATTCCCGAAGGGTTTGGTCAAGAATCATCATAAAATTTCAGTAGACATCGGCGGTATCAGTTAGAGGCCAGTATGTGTGCAAAATTTTCAGGTCACTAGGTCTCATGGCTAATTTAACGGATGCAAGCAGAATATCATGCCGATTTCCCCTAATACGTAAAGAATGTAAGTTACGTTCCCAGCTTTTCTGGATTTTAATCAATTTCTGGCATTTTTAAAAAAAAATTTCGGTAAAATTGAGGACCAGAAATGCCCATTGTAAAAAGGTGTTTACGAATAACGCCACATTTAGATATAACATGTTCATATATATTACAAAACTTCTTAAATGTATTCAACAACTTATGAAATCTGTAACCCAATTGTAAAAGTTTGGCTGTGATAGAACGGTTACGTTCATTGAAATCATCAAGAGTAGAACAAACTCGTGCGAATCGTACCAGTTGAGAAATATAAACCCCGTAGGATGGAGCAAGGGGAATGTCGCCGTCAAGAAAAGGGAAATTAGTAATAGTGAAATCAAAATCATCCCTTTTATCATATATTTTGGTTTTAATTTTACCAGAGTAAATAATGATAGTCATGTCCGGAAAAGGGCAACATTTGGAATCATTGTTAGCTTTATTTAATTTCAGTTGTTGTGGATAAATAATGTCTACATAATCTAAAAACTGGGAATTATCAATAGTAAGGATATCGTCAATATGTCTGCTGTTATCTTTGAAAATAGAAATGAGTTTATCACTTTTAGGTATGGTTCCGTTTTGAAGTCTTTTCATGAAATCTCGTTCGTAACAGAAAAGAAAAAGATCTGAAATTAGAGATGCACAATTTGTACCCATGGGAATATCTATGACCTGTTGATAAATAGTGTTGCCAAAACGATGTTTACATTTCATAAGGACATTAAGCTTGATTCTCGATATGCCAATTGAAATTATTCATATTATGTGTTTAATCTTAATGTATTGTAATGATACTACAAAAATATATATTTATATTTTAATGTTTTTTTTTTGATAACATTGATAAAACGCAAAAATCGGTAAATTTTTGTGTATCTGTGGAATAGTACGTAAATTGTAAAGGAATTTAATAATTATTTACTTACTCTTAATTGTTTCAAGATCAGGTACTTTCATGGCAGCAAAAAAGTTTAATATAAAGAAAGCCACAAATGTTATGTATGAAATTTTGAAGAAGGGCAGAATGCATAGCCTATCAATTGAATGTCGGTTACAATTGTAATTGTACAACATATCTTGCTTAATGGTTGTGAAGTTTGGGGACCAGGGGATAATCACATCATTGAGAAGGTACATCTTAAATTTTGTAAATTATTACTGCATTTAAAGAGTTCTACGCCTGATTACATGATCTATGGAGAACTCGGAAATGCCTATTTATTATCAGGGAGAACTTTTCACAGCCGATTATTACGAGATCCAAAGCAAGGCCATTACAGCCAAGGAACAGGGCATTATTACAGGGTCATTATTGATCACGTGACACAGAAGTTTATCATGAGATTCAAAGAAACTGCTTTCAGTTCATACCACTTTTTACTTTTTATCAATTTTACCCGATGTAGTTTTATGTTCATGAAAAAGACTATATTTTTTTTTTGTACTTCAGCAGAAACCCTCATCCAGCTGTATGGAGAATACATTTTTTTTTGTTTCAAATATTTGACCCTACTTATGACCATTCATTTTAATTATAACAATTAAGGAATAAAAATTAAACCTTATTTTCTTGATTTTTTTGTCCATTGGGGTAAATCTTAATACATCTGTATGGGGAAACTTTTTCGTTTTAGATATTTGACCCTACTTGTGACCTCTCGTTTCACTCATCTCTGCACAAGGATTCGAAGATAACATCATTCCTTGATTTTTAAAAATAAAGTTTTTGTACGTAAGCAGGGTAAAATCCTATATAGCAACGTTTTTGTTTCAGATATGTGATCCCTCAAACTACTTTTCATGAAAAAAAAAAAGAATTTCCAGAACATTATTTTATATACATTTACATTCACTTATCAATCTATTTTAGATCGTCAGTCTGGTCAATAAAAGTTTTAAGAAATGGGTATTTCCATAATGGCCCTGTTATGTGTCCTCTGTCTGTAATAATGGCCTTCGGATGCTGTAATAGCCCTTGGCGTTGCCTCGTGCCATTACAGCTATCATCATCATCAGGCCATTATTACAGACCTCGAACACATAACAGGACCATTATGGAAATACCCATTTATCAATATTATAGTATTAAGTTGAGAATGATTAAATATTGTTAAAATATTGTTTCAGGTACCGTGGGCTGGTGAACTGTTTAGTACAGTAAAGAGTTTGAATTTGAATTATTTCAGGTAAGCCAGAGAAACTACCTTTCCAATTATATAAACTGTGTCAGAGAAAAATTTTTAATGGTGACAACTTGCCATGGTTAAATTCCATTAAATGTATTTTTGATAACAGTGGCTGATCTTGTATATGGAATGATCAAAATTTCATAAGCCATCCATGGCGCCATAATTCAGTAAAACAGATAGACCAGTATAACCAAACATGGATTACTTGTGTTCAAAAGCGCTTAGCTATCGCATTTCCAAAAAAAAAAAAAAAATCAGAATCTGAAAACAGCTTATGCAGATTTAGAACAACTAACCACAAGCTACCCATTGAATCGGGTAGATGGAGAAATGTAGCCAGAAATGATAGAAAATGTTTAGTCTGTACTCCGATGAAATCGGAGATGAATTTCATTACCTGTTTGCCTGTTCTGTCTTTAAATATGATTGATGCATATTTCTAAAACATAACCTAAGAATACGTCCAAATACACTGAAAATGAGTTATCTGATGAAAACTAATTTTCATTCAGAATTAAACAAACTGTGTAAATTTATTGATATAATTATCAAGAAATTAAACCTTCCCAGGTAAAATATTTACCATATGCTCAGTATTGTTTTGTATTGAATTGAATTCTATTATATTGTATTGTCGTAACCTGTAAAATCTTTTGTGCATGTAAACATTTGGTTTTCTCTTTACCACTGTACAGAGGTTTATTGAGAGAAAATTTCAATAAACAGTATTTTAACTTGTGCCACAAAACTTGAAAATCTATCAACAATAACAACAGTATAAGTTTTTTACATGTAAAATTGATAACTGATTAGAAAGGACGCTCTTGAACGATGGCTATTACGATTTTTACCCGTTAGTGTTACAATTTTCATGCGTTAGTGCTACAATTTTCTAACATTGCTGCCATTTTTACCGATGCAATCTAGTTTGAAATGTACGTGAAGCTTGATTTAATACAGTTATACGATTACTTTTCTTCGTGGATCATTCAAAACATGCATATATATTTGTCTTTTGTCTTTTTTTTCTTGTGCAGTTACCTGGTAGATTGTGACATGTGAATGTAATTTTTGGTCATTGTAAGTGTTTTCTATTATCTTCTGTCATCAATAAAAAAAGACATTTTCTTACGTTTTGTAACAGTTGATTCAGTCCTTTGTCACCCTGAATCAGTTTCTTATGTGTTCTTAAGTGGTGCAGGGATCGACATAAAAATGCCAGGGATAATTCATGACTTACGCTTAGTTATAACAAGAATGAGGGGTCACCGGCCATATAAACATGAAATCTGTCATTTAAAAGTCAGCTGATAGGGAAATTAGCGAATTTAAACACAATCTTATTTCATTTTTAGTTACATTGGACCAAATTTGTCAAAATCTGGTAAAATATTAGCTAATAAACTTGCCTTCGATTTCCATAAAAAATTGAGTTTCACCGAACCCATTTTGAATAAATGGAAAAAAACTGATATTTTCCATTTCTATACAAATGATCTCCCCTTAACAGAACAACAGTTTTCTGAAAAGATTCCATATTCTGCATGGTTACCCAATAAAGTGACATTTCTGATCAAATAAAACTTTATAATAATATAACAATTATTTCGCCAACATTTCCGCAGTGAATTCAATTTTTTGTCCAATACCGAAGAATGATCCAAAGTTTTAAATATAAAAAATACCGAAGTTGCATAAAAACAGTTAATTTTGTTATGTCGTACACGTGTTTCAAGGAGTAACCTCTCATCAGAAGCATTAATTTCAAATAATGTGGAAAGCCATTATACAAAAGTAGTCCGAAAAGAAGCACTCATTTCCAAAAATATCTAAATAGGAAGCCAAATCCAGTACTAAGGACATCTACCGAGTGCCATATACGGAATGAAGTATTTTCACGGAGTTATAATTTTGATAAACAGTAAATTTCTATGACACGCAAGGTAAACTTTTCATGTCAGACAAGTCTGACTATTGGGCTGGTGAATACCCTCGGGGACCTATGGTCCACCAGCAGTGGCATCGACCCATTGGTTCATAATACAAAAAATACCGAAGTTGCATGAAAAAACAGTTAACTTTAAACTCATCATACTCCTTTGATTGAAGTCACCTAGGAACGTCGAATGTCATGTACAGACTGGTAATAACGAATCGTATTTTGTAGTTACAAATATGAGAAAAATAATTAAAAGACGTTGAATATGCAAGATTTAGAAATCTGAGACACCCTCTAGTAAGATTAAAATGTGTTTCTGTCGCGGCAAGTCTCGTCAGAGAAATATTGAAATATTACTTTTAGGGTATCTGAGATTTTATCGATCTTGCCCTTCACCGGTGTTGGATTCTTATAAATTGCCTGTTCGCAAGGTTTGGTAATTTTTTCTCGGCACTCTTAAACAACTCGCAAATCTTTTGACACAAAGCATATCACAAACGCTTCCTGGAAATATGACATGACGATTTTGATGTGATTACCGAAGCTGGATGGTGACTTCGTTGCCACCAATGGTACGGAATTTTAAAGAAAATGTTATAGAATTTTGCATTTGAGTTCATGAAAAATAGCAGGTTTAAAGGTACATATTCATGTTTTGTACAAACAATTGATTTATTCAATCAGTCAACAAATAATACTGGATTAATTGCAAGAAAATTCTAAACAATGGCAGACATCTTGATTTTTTGCATGTGCTTGCGAGTAGAGGAGACAACCACTACCCCCGGCCAAGGTGTAAGAAATTTCGCACCCCAATATCACGAAATATTTCGGTCCATTAGGCGAGAAATACGATTCATTCTAGGGAAAATTGTTTTGGTCAATGATTAGTCGAAATTCTGTGATGAACTTTGATGTAAATTATCACTGGATGAAAATGCACATGCAGCTATCAAAATGATAATTTGAAAAATCAGTCATTTCTGTTCTGAAATTCAAGTGAATATTTTGAAATTTTGATGACATATGAATATAGCAAATACAAAAAAAATGTAGATAATTAATTAATATTTTTCCTAAATTAATAGAAATCATGCTGATTTATTTATGTTTTACCAATTTCAGCTAAAATATTTGGTATAAAGTAAATATTCGTGGTAAAACGGCAACATTTTACCATCTCTCATACATCAATGCTCAATAAAATCATTGAACTTTGTATTGCCATCTTAAACACCTCCCGATGATTTTAAATATGTTAAGTTTTATTTAATTTAGTGTTTATACCGTTTAAGACAAAATGCATGTTGTAAGGAAGATGAAATATTACAATTATTTTCGTTTCTGAAGCTCATCATTTCCTACAATATATTTATATTGTATTTCTGTACATACTGCTAACGCGGAAAATAGTATCACTTGGAGAAGAAATGGTAACCATAACCGTTAAAAGATTAGCATGGTATACAATACGCATGGTGAAAATACGTAGCAGTGAAAATAACATCGCCTGTACAATTAATGCTTTTCATTAAGAACCGAGTATTTCAACTGTTCTATTATATTAGATAATAACATAATATATTTGTATCTATCAAAATAGCATTATATACCTACCTATTTTAATGGTAAACTATCGTAAGAGCTTTTCTATAATTACTTTCCTTTGTTTTCATTTTACCAATTTACTGGTTATACAATTTATTAGGCCATACAGGTATACGGGGTAATAGCACCACGAGCAAAACTGACAAAAAATGCGCTTAAATCGACGTTTTTTTACTTTCCAATGCTCTTTATTCGACGTAAAATAAAAAAAATATATATGAACTAACGGGACAAAATCACGACGGGAACGGTAGAAGATATATTTGTCGCTTCGCACTTTGGATAGAGTATGCTTATATCATAATTCACTAATAGTAAAAACCGATAGAGATTTATTACATTTTTTAATTTTTTGTAAAAGATAAGGGGTTTAACCAAGGTGACAAATGACTGAAAGATTTCTTGTTTTGATGTTTGATATTGATATGTTCAGGCAACAAACTTTGCCCTGTAGCTTCCTTCAGAAAATATCTACATAAGTTGAATGTGAATCGCGATGATCTCTGAAAACGCAATCTTGATACTTACACAGATACCAGCACATCATACTCTATGGATCAACAACTTCGAAAGAACACTCTTGGAATATGTTAAAAACATATGTAAACAGGCGAGATAAAATGATGTTTACACAAATCATTCTCTACGTGCGACAGGTATTACTGACTTTGATTTTTACAATTTTGAAGCTAGGGATATAATTGCTGTCTCAGGTCATAGATTTCAGGCCTCACTAAAATTTTACCTGAAAAAACCTACAAAATATCGTATAATTCATGAAATGAAGACTGCCCTATTAAAGGAAGTGATAACAGAACCAGCAAAATTGAGGAAACGATAATACGATCAGAAAATATTGAAATCGAGGGAGAAGTATTGGTGATTGATGCACATTTTGAAGTAAATAACTATTTATTATAATAGCATTAAAATAATTTATTATAATTTATTTCATAGAGTAGAATAGAGTAGACATTTAATATGGAACTTCGGGTTTTCTCCCTGACTGCTCCAGCGAAATCCATCAATTTCGGGGATCCCTGGGTAGGAGCAGGAATTTTACTAACCATCCTTTTCTGTGTTGCCTTAAGTTTATACTTTTTTTGTTTCCGATGTTTTTTCTAATGTTTTGGCTTATTCTTTTTTAAATTGATTGTTCCATTTTTTTAAAATAATTTATACGAAATAAAAAATCATAAAATTAAATCGAATTATATATTTGAAAAAAAAAATAATGCGATATCTGATGAATTCAATGAAAAGGATTCAGAAACAAGACGTTTATTTTCAAAGAAAACATGGGGAACGTATATTATCGTTAACTAATTAAAAATTTTATTATTTTTTATTATTTTATTTAGATTTACATAGAATACAGAATAAATGCCGTTAATGCTTAATAACTGTAGTTCTACAACCGATTAAAACAACAACGAGAATGAATAGGGTCTGTAAGTCTCGTCATGTGACACCGAGAAATCACGATAAATTTGCAATTTGAAAACGGTTCCCGCCTTAAAGTGACGTTGCAGCATTATGACGTCCAAATTTTGTGCTTGATACGTCAGACGTTTTTGATGAAAATGCAACTTCCGGGTACAATTTATGTAACCGGAAGTTCCAAAATTTAACGAGACATACAGACCCTATTATGCTATTTGTTCTGGCAAACAAAAGAGCAATTAAATCACAGAAAACCGCATTATTATCAATTGCTTAGGAAAGGCATTATGGTCTTCCTCTTAGGTAGAACTGGCCACTCCAATAAAAAAAAAATCCGACATCAATTAAAGCTCAGTTTATCTCGTATTATAGTGCTATAGCTCAGAAAATGCTAATATGTAATTATACTGTTGAAGCAGAAATATTCGTTGGGGATTAAATTTCGTTTATTTCGTGGGTAAGAATTATCAACGAAATTAAACCCCCACGAATTTAAATTCAAGCAATAATAATTACTATACATTTTATGAATTCCATGAAAATTTGTCCACACGGAGTAGTTTTAAAGATTAAATCCACGAAATTTCATCCCAACGAAAATAAATGATTATACAGTATTCAAAAACACGAATTAATACAGTCGAATATTTAACGTAATTGCAACAAATATAAATATCTGTGTCTTAAAGCTTCTTAATTGATAATTCAAAAATGTCAATTCCGAGGCTTTCGAAAGAATCCCTTGAATTCTGGAATGAAGTACGAATATGATCGAAGTTTGAATTACATATTTTTGTCTTTTCCTCAAGACTTCTGTCATCAGATAACCCATTCATAAAGTCATGACACATCCATGATCTAAAGTATTCAGCTGCTGTCTCTGAAATAAAAAAATTAAATGAAATTATACATGATATGTAGTAATTACAAATTACGTATGATAATGACTAAATACCGAAGTTACTATGAATTTAATTTCTGCATATGTTGTTTTGGTTTTTTTATCTTGTTTTTCATAGTAAGTCTGCGCTGAACATTTTGTTCCCTTTATATTACCCGTGGGTCAAGCAGTCCTTAAAGAGTTAATTCCCTTTTGCACAACTCGTGGACAGCTGACCCTCGGTGACAGCCTCAGGAAATATAACTAAACATCCAGGGTATGTCACGCTATATACACCGTCTGAAACCTGAAAAAACATATATGTATGATTATTATACATGTATATGTTGTTTCAGTGACTTGCGGTTTTCTGTCTTCGTTTTTGTGTGTTCTTTTTTTGCCATTTCCTTTGACTTTAATTTTTGTATCACTTCCCTTGTTCTTACTTGTATTTTACGGTCGTTGTATATGTAATAGTAAAGCAGTATAACATTTGCTAAAGTAAAGGATAAACCTCTATTGCGAAATACTTTCTTATATTGAGGTTACTTATAAAATGGATCCATCGAGATCTGAGAGTATTTAAAGTATATTGATACTATGCTACAAAAAGGGCCTTACAAACTCATTCAAATTATTTTGTCATATTTTTTATATTCATCAATCTGCTTTTGCATTTTGATTTTTCGATTTGATGGTCATAATATCCGTTTATTGGTCCCGCCTGTTAATTGAATTTTTTATCATCATATTAGATCTACAATTGACGCACCTAGATAACAAATTATGAACTGTTATTTTACTAATAGATCAGATCAACCCTAATGAGCTTGAAATAAACAAAACTACTGGTATACCCCATTCAGCTTCGTATCTAGATCTTTTGTTGTATACTGACGAACATAAACGTTTGAAATCAAAGGGATATGACGAGCTTGACGATTTAAACGTCCCACTTGCGAACTTTCTTGTCATTACTTAAAGTTTTCATAACGAGAAAGATCTGTATATCGATGCATATCAACTAGAGTTATGTAATTTCAAAATATAATAAACGAGCCTTTGAAATTACATAACGAGAGTTGATATCCAGCGATATACAATTTTTTCGAGTTGTTAAAACTATTTCTCTTATGATATTAATAAATAAATGACGCAAATTTTAAGTGCGTAACTGCTGTTTTTCAAATAACAACACAGTTGCTAGGTAACGTTAATCACGGCCAACGAAATTTCACTGTGGTCCATTGAAAACGTCGAAAAATAATAGCACATCACGCGTGATGTGTTATTACTTGGCGCTCAACCAATGAAAATCCTGTAAAAGCGATTCAACAAGTTCATATCTAACTCCAGCTTTACAGTCTCGTTGTGTGCCATAAATAACTATTCGTGCAAGGAATCGATAATAAGCGTGCGTCATAAGAGAAATGAATATATACACCTCTCATGCGTATGGATTGTACATTTTACAGTTGAATCGTTTGTTTGGAGCATTTAGTTTGTACAGTGAATTTGAATAAGCAAAACACTGTCGAAAAAGCTACTGAGTCAGAAATATGTTAAACATATGTTACTTTCATCCCTCAAGAAATTCTATTGCTGTCACCATGTCATCATTGAAAGATATGATGTGTTGGCGTCCCAAACGAGAAGGGACATCTTCAGCTAGATTCATGTCTTCACTAATTGGCAATACCGATTTTGACATTATCTTAGATAGAATCGCTGGCAGTGTGACAGGTGCTGTCGACGGAGCAGGACATGCTTACCCTTCTGGAGCACCTGCTGTCACTATAGGATTTACGGGAGTATACACTGTGAGTGTCTTTTTTTAGTGTCTTGTATTCACAAGCCCAATAGTCAGACTTGTCTGACATGAAAATATTAGCTTCCATGTTATAGAAATTTACAGTTTTTATCAAAGTTTTAATCGCTTAAAAATACTGAGGCTTCATTCCCTGTTTGGCTCTCGGTAGATGTTCTTGGTACTAGATTTGGCTTCCTATTTTGATATTTTTGGAAATGAGTACTTCTTTTTGCACTACTGTTGGATTATGGCTTTCCATATTATTTGATTTTAATGCTGCTGATGAGAGGTAACTCCTTGAAACACGTATACAGCATAACGAAATTTACTTAATTTATGCGGTATTTTCTTAATTTTGAATATTGCGTCTATATATAGCTATCTAATGTCATTGTTTTTGGTTGTTCTCGTTTTAGTTATATCTCTTAACTTTGATAATCATTTGTTCTTTCGATATCTACTTCCATTGCTATATTGCAAACACCCCTATATTAAAAGGAAAATCTTTTTTGTGAACTATACATTGATATCATGATTTCAGTATTCATTAGACAAAAAGCAAGTCCTTATTCTTGAGATTCAGAGTACAAATGTAGGTATTCAGGGACTATAGGTTTGAATAGATCAATGTAGTCCCAGTTTTTAGTTCAGTTGATCTGCTGGTTAAAAATTTCAGCCAATCTTTCTCTGCTGTTGATTTTATCAGATTGCTTTCTTTGTAATCTGCATCAAGCCAGAATATTCCACGTCTAATTATACAAGGACTAAAACGAAAGAAAAAATATTAAATGAAGGACAATGTACATGAGATGAGAACGATTTTATTTTCATTTCTCTTTCTTTAGCTGAAAGAAAACACCGTAACCATGTACGTTGTATTAGTGAAGTTGACTTGTAAACTATCAAAGGATTCTGCAAAAGTTTTAAAGCATAGTGTCAAAGTATGAAACCATGCCAGTTTCCCTTTATCACAACATACGTAATTCAATGGTATACACTTTGCCAAATAAAAGACTACCTTGACCAATCGATATGTGTTGATTGAATTGATTAGGCACAAAAACTGTATATATGGCAATAATTACATTTCAGGAATATTGATTAAAATTAAAATTGATAGGTGAACATAGATCACCTAGTATATCAATTTGAAGTTGTAATTCCCATTTGACCAAATCACGACGTGGCGGATGAATGTTTGTAAATAGAACCCTTTTGAATTTTTTAAAAATATTTTTCTTTCATATTTCGCCTCAAACATGTTATCATTAGACCTGAATGCATTATTCTGAACTTTAATATAAGTTATGAGAATGTATACACATTTTTAGCATAAAGCGCTACTATGCTTCATTAAAAATGTAAATCGGTCAACATTTCATACCCCAATGAAACTTCAAAATTATATCTACTGATTTACATGATGATTCTCTACCCAACCCTTTGAGGATTTTGGACATTTTTTGACAGTGTTTTTCCAGCAGAATAGGCTTTTGAGCTAGTCGATAGCTTAGCGGAAAACATCTATTGACCCCTCTTTCAAAATTACGTTTTGTTTTTTTCTTTCCCTTTTAATATAGTGGTCATGGAGTGTGTAGTCTGTCTGTATTGGGGTTATTTGTATGTTAATAATACTATAGGGAAACGGGATACATAGTGTGGAGGTTTGTGCACCCAAAAACCGGTTCAATTCGGTTGCATAGTGCCGGTACCAAGTGTGATTATCCCAAGTTCGTATCGTTATTTATGTTGTTTCCTGTCTATATTTGTTTTTTTTTCTAGTGAATTGTGGCTTGTGATTGTAGTTTTCGGCCATTGTAGGCGTTTACCGTTACTCTTCGTTTGTAATTGTCAAAGATTAACGTAGGGTTGCAATTTCAGAGAAACATCTACCTAACTGATAACTTTTAAAGATTGTTGCTTCTTTCATACTAGATGGACAACTGCTGTAAAGATACATGTCCCAAAATAGGGTCTGTAAGTCTCGTCCAATTTTGGAACTTCCGGGTACATAATTTGTACCCGGAAGTTGCATTTTTAACAGAAAAATACGACGTTTCAAGCAAACAATAACGATGTCATAATCAAACAACGTTAAAATTTTGCGGGAAACGTTTTCAAATTTGAATTTTATCGTGATTTCTCGGTGTCAAATGACGAGACTTACAGACCCTATATCATTGAGTGACTAGAAATGCAATGCAAACTATGCATAAAACATCATGACATTGAATAAACACAGTACTTATTAATTAGCAAAGTAGCGAAGTGGCAGTAAATTAGGCTTCTGAAAACATTTCACTCAAACGAATTTTTTAGCAAATAAAAGAAAAATGTGTCCATGGGACACGGATGCCCCCACCATACAGATATATCGGAAAACAAGAAGTAAATGAGCGACGGACTTCAAAAGAGGAGACCCGGAACGAACTCATCATACCAAAACTTCCATACACAAGCTGAAAATCGTCCGGACAGACGGACAAGGGTAAAACTTAATGCCCCCATCGCCTAACGGCATAAAATACTATTTGATTTAGAAACATTTTCATTGATTGTTTATAATGATAAAATCTATTGATCTGTTAATCCCATGAACTGTAACACAAATATCTCATACTTAAGTCAGCTGAAGAGAAGACAACTTTGTCTTCTCAGTAGAATAAAAATCAGTTCTCTGTCTGATTGATATACTATCCTACATACGTGGTATAATGCTTTCATGTATATTCTCATTTATTTCAAATATTTGTATTGTTTATCATACAGCAATCATATCTCATAATATTACGTCGAAAGCCAGTGAAACGTAAACATGCAGAAAACAAAATCCACACTTTCTTTCGGCAAACATTTTCCGTAGCAAATCTCCAGTATTGGTAACTATATTAACCCGTTTGTCCTTTACTAAGCTCGATTCACCTGCAGTAAGTAAGAAATATTTTATAGTATAACATTTTTTGACAAATTGCGATAGCATTTAATATTGAATGAATAAAGTGTAACTCAAATCAAAATATGTCTTTCAACCCTTTTCGCTTAGTTTTATCTGTATTAGTTTTTTTCAATTTAAGCAGATGCATTGATATGAAATTGTGCTCTGTTATGATCCGGATCCCTAAAAGTTTTCGACGTTGGGACGGACAAACCCGACGAAAAAAAAAAGCAAACCCACTATATACACTCCCTTAAAGCCAGTTTTTTTTGGTAATTTTATTGCATTAAAATGCAAAAAAATTACCTTACCTGGATGTTTACTTTTTGTCTTAATTTCCTCCTTTATTTGCTTTGAAAAATGTTGCTGATCTTAACCAACAATTGCTTGTACACATAAATGAAGTAAGAAAAGGATCGGTATTTTTGGTGGTTTCTTTCGACTGAATGAGTGAATTGCTTATTATTTTGGGGGTTTGTTTTGGGCTTCTTTTTGCGGATTTTCCATAATTGCTTAAATTCAGAAATGTAAGGACTGTTTTTGACACATTACAGTTTTTCATATTTTGATAAATAACAGGTAAGGATAGACCTCTAGAAAACTTAAGGAGGCTCACTCCACTCCTCTAAGAAAACTCCAGTTTATCAAGGACAGAGATTTTATTCCTGTCCACATCTTGATGTCGCCTGTTACGGCACATATTGTCGCCCCTGCACATATTGTCGCCGGCGACAATATGTGCAGACGTATCGGCACATATTGTCGCCCTGCACATATTGTCGCCTACACATATTGTCGCCGGCGACAATATGTGTAGTACATTTTCGGCACATATTGTCGCCAGTTTTAAACGAACTTGTACTTGATAAAAGCATTAGAACAATATTCAAGTAGCAAGTGTACTTCACTGATTCTACGTCTCTGGGAACAAAATAGCAAGTGTTTCCATGGGCATTGAGATTGGAAGAGAAATTTTAAAATGTAAGTAGTGGAACCAAAGAACTCATGCCTACTACGCAAATGAAAAAAATACAAATAAACGAAATGTTGAATAGTACCAAATGAAGCTACTCAGGGTTTTAAAAACATTTTGTTTCACTAATATCCTAGCCTCACACAGGGTATGCTAAAGACCCCCCCTTCCAAAGTTGCTCAGATAAACGTGCCCTTTTCTGAATACATTATTCAAATATATTTTTCTAGACAAATCTGTAAGTTTCGCGAATAACAAACGTCATAGAAAATACTGGAATTATAAGGGAATGTGGGGACGCTTAGAAAAACATAGTCTATGTCCTATCTCGAATTACCATTACTCCTTCTTCCTTACCCAAACCCGTATGTTGTTTCTCTACCAATGCTGTCGTTTTTGTCTCGCCCGCGGAAAGCGAGACATATGCGTGCAAAGTATGGCGGTGGCAGCGGCGGTGGCGGCGGCATAAACTTTCATGTTAAGTTTTTGTGGCTAGGTCAGTTTCTCAGTAACTATAAGTATATATAGGTTGGTATTGGGTATTACATGACAGTCTGCTACATAATTTTTATCTCCGGTCCAATGAACATATTTAATTTTTTTGTAGTTTATTTTCTCGGCAAGTATTAGTCGTGGTTCAATAATATATGGTATTTGGGTTGGTCTTACGTAGTACATGACAGTCTGTCATATAGCTTTTCTCCTTGACCTCAATTTCACGGTCTAAGGAGCTTGTTAAGTTTTTGGGATTATGTAATTTTCTCACTATCTATAAGTTGTAGGTCAATGATATTTAGTATACAGGTTGAACTTGGGTGATGCATGACAGTCTGTTATACGGTTTTTGTCCTTGACCCAAATTTCACGGTCTAATGAGCATTTAAAGTTTCTGTGATTAGCTCATTTTCTCAGGGAATATACCGGTAAGTGTTGGGGAAATTATATTTGGTATAAAGATTAGTTTANCATAAACGTTGTTCTCATGTGACATGTAGCAACAAACGTGGAAATCAGACACTGTTTGCCTAAAAAAACCCAAAGAAAACCTTATAAAATGCACAATATATTCTGAATAGAAGTTATTTTAAATACCGTAAACTTACTTTTAAACCGATTTTATTCGAAAATTCGTTTATTATTTTATATTTGGACACCTTATGTCAAACACGTAGCAGGTGCCCGACGTCAAAAATCAATTAAAATATTCCGCGGAAATGCGACGTCTTGGCGAAAATATCGCGAGAGGAACGTGAAATAATGGAAAATTTTTAAAAGGGGGAAAGTGTTAAAAGAGGCCACCCGTGGACCATTGTGACTAAGTTTGGTTCCAATTAGCCCAGTATTTTCAGAGGAGAAGATTTTTGCAATATTGTCCAATTTTGGACCAAGTTCCCGCTGGCGGCCATATTGGATGACGTGCAGACTTGCCGGACAAAATTTTCAAAGGGGACCACCGAATGACTATTGTGACCAAGTTTGGTTCTAATTGGCGCAGTAGTTTAAGAGAAGATCTTTGAATGCTTTCCCATAGGGTCCAATGTTAAACTGTGTTCCCTGCTGGCGGCCATCTTGGATATGATACAGACTTGCCAGACATTTTTTTTTAATGGGGCCACCTATGGACCATTGTGCCCAAGTTTGGTTACAATTTGACCAGTGGTTTCAGAGAAGATGTTTGAATGAAAAGTTTACAATGGACAAACCACTAATGACAAGAAGATCTCCATGGCATAGCCATGCAGTCAGTTTTAAAGTTATACAGGCATTGAAGCTTAGATGCCTCTACAATATCAACTGAGCAAGATACTTACATAATGGGCAAGCAAATAAGAATAAATAAAACAATATATATTTATATACAACTATTATTAAATTGTGAAATAAGTATAGTTTATTAAAGTATATTTGCAAAAAAATGTTAAAATTTTCAAAAACACCTTTTTTGCTCTTGATTATGTAGCAAATAATTATTTCTAATAAAGTGATAGCAGGGAATTTCTCTTAATCTCACAAGAGAAAAGTAAACCAAAGAAGATTTGAAAGCAGAATTTAAAGGGAAATAACCCATAACCATATGGCATTGAAAATTTTTTTTTTTGGTGAAAAAAGTCAATAACTACAACACAGGCAGTTGGATTTTCTTCAAAATTTCAGAGTATGTAGATCTTGATATGCTGAACATTTTTCAAATTTACACTTCACCTCTATCTGTTACAGTTTTTGAAATAAAAAATAAAAAATGCATAAATTTTGAAAATTTTATGGAAAAGGGGCTATAACTCTGACACGGTTTTTCCGATTTTCTTCAAAATTGCAGGGCAGATAGATCTTGTCATTCTGAACAATTCTACTACATGTCAGATTTTTGATATCTGCAACGGTTTTGAAACAGCAATCTACCCCTATGTTCTATTTTTAGTAACAGCGGCCATGTTGTTTGGTCCTCGGACTAACCAAACACATTTTTTAAACTAAATACCCTGGTGATGACCCAGGCCAAATTTGGATTAAATTGGCTCAGTGGCAGTGGTTTCAGAGGAGAAGATTTTTGAAGAAAAGTTTACGACGGACGGACGGACGGACGACAGACGCCAAGTGATGGCAAAAGCTCACCCTGGCATAGCCAGATGAGCTAAAAATTGCCGGGATTTCGGGAAAGGGACCCCCATCGAGGCTCCCTCGAAAAACATCTCTGACTTCGAATCCCAAAAGGGAATTAGATCATCTCTTACCGAAATATTGACCACAAAGAACCTTTGATGCCTCCGTTTTGTTTGATCATTCGCATTAGATTTGTAACTGGCTCGAAAATGTTCTTTATAGAACCCATTTTCGAGCAAAATATGTGTTATTTTTCTTTCCAAGGTTAAAGTGGTTGATCTGGTACCCAAATTTGAAGAAAATGTTAGAGTAGTGGATGAAAAGTAAAAACATTTCATAGAACCAGTACGTAATAAATACAAGACAATATCGGAAAAGAACAAACCGGTATACGAGGAAAAATTATTCCACATTGTAAAATTGAATTGTATCAAATTATATGAAATAAAAATAAAAGGGTCTTTTTTTCTCTTGAAAAAAGTATTACTGCCTGCTACTGAGTATTCAAAAATTGAAAAATTGGCAAAGCCACAGGTAGATATTTTTACAGTGCGCACCTAATTTCACCTATCACCGCGTGTTAGCAAACAGGACCATGATGGACTTTTCTCCAGGCGGAGCAGAAGACGATTTTGATGAAGATGATGAAGATGGATTTGTTCTTGGATGTGACAGCATTAATAATTTTGACAAACCTCACTGGAACCAAAGGATAACAAGTGTATTAACTCTTATTGTCTTCGTAATTCAACTGTTCAAATTTTTATACCCCCGCTCCCAAATCCCTTTTGGGATTCGAAGCCAGAGATGTTTTTTCGATATTGCCTGCCTCCGTTGCAGGCGAAATGAAAAAAAATCTCTGGCTTGGAGTCCCAAAATGGATTACCCTGCTCCCCACTGTTTTTGGTCTATGTTTTGTGAGGCCACAGTATCCTGTATACGTAGTGGTAGACGATTTCTTTCCCCTTTTTGTACAACTTTTCCCTCTGTTATTATCGCCCATAGGGCCATTTATGCTAATTCCTAGTTGCACAGAGTATAGGTCTATTTCTTATAACTTTACTCAACATGAGCCGGAGCCCGGTCGGGTCCACGCATGGGTAATCCCTTTTGGGATTCGAAGCCAGAGATGTTTTTTGATATTGCCTGCCTCAGGAGGCAATATCAAAAAACATCTCTGGCTTCGAATCCCGAAAGGGATTAACGCATGGGTACTGACAACCATCCGGGAATGCCTGGATCACTGACGTCTTAGCTGTTGGAAGTGCAGGTAAGTTCAAACGACTGGTTAGGAAAAGAATCATCTACCACAAAGATCATATGCTTTGTACATAAACCAAAATTTGTGTAAAAAATACAGGAATAAACCGTTGAATGGTAGAACACCTTAATCTATCCAAATATTCTGGAACCAGGGAAAAGTATGTATAGTTCATTCCTGTATGTTTTACACAAATTTTGGTCAAAAGAGTACATTGATGCCAATAAATTTCACCTTGAAATGAAATATTGATAAATTTCTGACTCCTGTGATCTGACCAAACAGAGGCCTAACCAAAACAAATATCTTGCTAAATATTAGAATCAAATATCCAAGACAAGATTCTCCAATGATGAGCAGTTCAGTATGCTTAATGGTACTGAAACATACAGTGTGAAAACCGGTGTCAGCGCATCCAGTGTTTCCGTGCACCACCAACCTTTAAATGTTAAAGCCACTTTTTTGCAAACATTAAATATTGTGTCAACAAGTTTACAACTTTAACTTTTAATATTTGAAGAAAAGAAAAAAAATTACAAACTTTGGTGGAAAAATACAAAATTTGCTTCAGAAAGCCCCATATCACATTGTACAGACCAATTTTCTAAAGCTTAATTGAATTTTTCAAAAGTGTTTTACTCTAGCATTTAAAAGCAAATATTTACATTTACAATATTTATATTTTTTTTAAAACTTTGTAAATTCAATGAATTAGTCTAAGGTGTGCGGACACACTGCCTGCTCTGTACATGTAAGTTTGGCATGTAAGCAGCTTCACCATGAACATGCAACACTCTAAATTGTCATTTACTTCTACAGCACAAAAATTTGCACAAGATTGGTTGTATATGCTATGCAAAATCACATACCATCTTTTAGCCATTCCAACAGACTCACTTATGCTAGTACTTGAAGATTCATTATTGTCCCCACCCGCAACGCGGAGCGGGGACATAGAAATGCTGGGCTTCCTTGTGTCCGTCCGTCTTACTTTCTTGTAAGCGCTCTCATGCCTACAAATTTTAATGGATTTGTATGAAATTTATATCAAATGTTTATATCACTAATACCTTGGTCAAGTTAAAAAATCAGCCTTGGTCGATTCTTTTTGACGGAGTTATCGGACTTTGACCTAAATAACGACACCGTTTTAGCCAAAACTTTACCTTGTAAAAGCTCTCATGCCTACAAATTTTGACAGATTTTCATGAAATTTATACCAAATGTTTATATCACTAATACCTTGATCAAGTTCGAAAGTCAGTCTAGGTCAATACTTTTTGATGGAGTTATGGGACATTGGCCAAAATAACGACACTGTTTTAGCCAAAAATTGACCTCGTAAGTACTCTCATGCCAGCAAATTTTGATGGATTCTCATGAAATTTTTATCAAATGTTTATACCACTAATACCTTGGTTAAGTTCAAAAATCAGCCTCAGTCTATACTTTTTGATGGAGTTATGGGACTTTGACAAAAAAAAACTGACATAGTTTTAGCCCAAAATTGACCTTGTAAGCAGTCTCATGCCTACAAATTTTGACAGATTCTCATGAAATTTATACCAAATGTTTATATCACTAATACCTTGATCAGCTTCAAAAATCAGCCCCGGTCGATACTTTTTGAAGGAGTTATGGGACTTTGACCAAAATAATGACACTGTTTTAGCCAAAAATTGAGCTTGAAAGCACTCTCATGCCTACAAATTTTGATGGATTCTCATGAAATTTATACCAAATGTTTATACCACTAATACCTTGCTCAAGTTAAAAAAACCAGCCTCACTTGATGCTTTTTGACAGAGTTATGACACTTTTGACCAAAATTATGACTTGGTTTTATTAAAAAATTGACTGTTTTTACCATTATTACATTGGTTAAGTTCGAACATCAGCCTTTGTCGATACTTTTTGTATCCCCACACATTTAATTCTGGAACAGCCCTGAATGTTTGAAAATATTGCAATTTCATATGCAGTATACTAGTATATTGCTTGACCGATGGGGGACTCAGGAATTCTGTTCTTGTTTCGATACAGTCACATCACAAGTTATTGCACATCCTTTAATACTGGGCATCATCAATTTTTCCATGCTATGGTTTATAATTAAGTCTATGGTAACAAATGATACTGTCCCATTTATGAGACAAATTTAAGTATTTATCCCTGCACTTTCAAAGAAAGTTCGAGGATATTGTTATACCCTCCGTCTGTCTGTCTGTCCATCCGTCACACTTTTCTTGTGACTCAAAATCCTCCTACATTTTTGTCTCGCCCGCAACGAAAGTCACGGAAAGCGAGACATAGGCGTGCAAAGTATGATGGCGACGGCGGTGTAAAGTCAAGTTTTTATGCCCCCGCGACAAAAAGTCGGGGGGGTGGGGGGGCATATTGTTTTACCCTTGTCCGTCCGTATGTTCGTTCGTTCGTCCATCCGTCCATCCGTACAAATGAAAAACACAACTATTCATGTTTTTTAGAAAGTTTTCTAATAAATGCCAACTACTTCAAAGGAATCTAAGTTACAATAAGTAGATGTGCACACACATATCTTTTGGAATATTCAAAATGGCCGTGGTTGCCATGGAAACTGAAAAAGGCGGGAAAATTCAAAGTGCCTCAAATTTGATGAAACTTTACTAGAAGGATATCTAGCACTCATAGAAATGATTTTGGGTCTCAGAATTTTCAAAATGGCTGCCGTTGCCATGGAAACTGGAAAAAGGCAGGAAAATTCAAAGTGCCTCAAAATGGATGAAACTTACATGACGATTGCCTAGCACCCATAGAATTGATTTTCGGGCTCAGAATTTCCCTTTAATATATTTTGGAAAAAGGGGAGGCATATCATTGTGTCCATACTTGTACTGTATCAACACCTGTATTATGTCAACACACACTTAAATATGCACTTGCCATATTGATTCAGGGTTCTATGAGTGGGGGCATAATTGGTTGCCATTTGGCGACAGCTCTAGTTATATTGAAGCCTTTGATGTAGGAACTTTATATTTGGTCCATAGGTAGCTTACGGTAAACCCTATCTGTCAGACCCAAAATTATCTGACCATGACCTTTATTTCACGGTCCAGTGACTAGGTTAAGTTTTTTTGCTTAAGTCCATTTCTCAATAACTACAAGCTAGAAGTCAATGATATTTGGTATATAGCTTGGTCTTGGTTAGTACATGTTAGTCTGCCATATGGCTTTTGTCCTTGACCT
The DNA here is from genome assembly GCA_002080025.1 of Modiolus philippinarum. Classification (NCBI taxonomy): domain Eukaryota; kingdom Metazoa; phylum Mollusca; class Bivalvia; order Mytilida; family Modiolidae; genus Modiolus; species Modiolus philippinarum. Next base: position 167,092 of record MJUU01039358.1, read on the forward strand.
CAATTTCACGGTCCAGTGACCAGGTTAAGTTTTTTTGCTTGTCTGTTTCTCAATAACTACAAGCCATAGGTCAATGATATTTGGTATATAGCTTGGTCTTGGTTAGTACATGTCAGTCCGCCTTATGGCTTTTGACCTTGACCTCAATTTCACAGTCCAGTGACCAGGTTAAGTTTTTTTGCTTAAGTCTGTTTCTCAATAACTACAAGCCATAGGTCAATGATATTTGGTATATAGCTTGGTCTT
>MJUU01039358.1:178673-190715 GCA_002080025.1 Modiolus philippinarum
CTGTAGAATATTTATTATTTATCGGATTTTGATGGGGTTTCTTTCATTGTACTCCTGAGAAAATTGCCAATCTGTAGTATGTCAACGGATTTCATGTCGCATGTACCTTTCATGTAATAAATGGGCCCCAAAGGGGGCGAATCTCAAAAATTTTATTTTTCTTATTTTTAGTCCGATTTTAATGCAGTCTTTTGCAATTGATTTCTTATGTAAAGCTAACTAGCACAGCACCATCAAATTTTTGATAACTTTTTTCCTTTATGAGTCATTAGGTTCCAAAAGGAGCCAAAATTGCAAATGTACAGATTACTTAAAATTTTTATTTTTTATCGGATTTCGATGGGATTTTTTTCTTTGAATTCCTTTTATTGTAAGCTTTCAGTAATATGCTAACAGATTTGGCATATCTCTTGCCGTTTCCGGGCTATAAGGGGTCAAAGGGGCCAAAATTGCTAATTTTCAAAATATGTAAAATATTTATTTTCCATCGGGTTTCGATGGGATTTTTTTCTTTGGATTCCTCTTGTTGTTAGCTTTCAGTAGTATGCCAATAGATTTTGCGTATCTCTTAACGCTTACGAGCTAGGTACCAAAATTGCTATTTTTCAAAATATCTTAAATCTTTATTTTATAGGATTTTAATGGGATTTTTTTACTTTAGATTCCTCTTTGATGTAAGCTTTCAGTAGTTTGTCAGCAGTTTTTGTGTAACTCTTTCAGTTTTTCATACCTTTATGGGATTAAAAGGGCTAATTTTTATGTTCCCCAGGCCTACTTTGTGTCCAGCTTATTACTGTGTCTAGCTCCCTATTATGTTCATCTAATTACGATATTAAGCTCTTTACTGTGTCCACATTCACTTTAAAATACACTTGTTCAAATTTTAGTTGTCGACATGCTGCGGTCGTATCATGCTGCGCTCGGCGTAGCCCTTTATTACACTAAGGAAGGACATTATATGGAAATGTGCGTGAAGGAATATATTGACTTTCCCAATCTAGGGAGGGGAGATTACTGTGAAAGTACTTTTATTCGTTGACATCAATTTTCGTGATTTTCCTTATTTTCACTATTTTGTGAGAACTTAAATTCGTGGTTTCGAATTCTTTGCATTAAAACTCCAGAGGCAATATGCAGTTCGTTGGCAACTTAATTTCGTGGTTTTAGTGGACCACGAAATCCATGAAAATTGGAACCCCACGAACAATAGTACTTTCACAGTATTGGATTGACTTTTCATTGATTAAATCCTCACAATCATAATACCTTGTAAGTGCAACTGATCGTAAACTACTTGAAGGATTTTGATGAAACTTCACACAAAGAAGGACACTATATGGAAATGTTCACGAAGGGATACAATTTTCCAACACCATTATGGGGAACTAATTTGTCTTTGACTTTTCATTCATTCCTTTTGCAGTGAGTTTTACCAAATTCAACAAAATCATCATTTTCATCATCTGCTTTGAAACTGTTAAAGCCAGTTTAATTAAATTTACTGAAATGATGTAGGGTGGGGATGGGGTCTGTTACAAAGTTGCTTATTTTGCTCCAATTTCACAAAACACATGGCACCCATCATGGAATAATGTTCAACATTGGACCCTATGGGAAAAGCATTTTGTCAGGTGAGAGATACATGCTCAGTCTCTTAGCCTTTTACTTTAAGGTGCCATATCATCAAGACTAAGGATATTATTTTTTACAGGTTTCAATGTGAACAATGTGCTGAAATGTGGTTGGACAGGATTGATGTATGCAGCTAATTCAGCAAATAAAGAGATTGTGGAGTTTTTAGTATCAAAAGGAGCAAATGTAAACAGCAACAACGGTAAAATATTACAGCAATTTTCCTATTACTGGATGCACTCACAATAGAAAATTTGGTAGCTCTCCAGGTAGTTACATTTTTGTACAATAGGTTTCTCAATAGAAGTTTGACCCTCAAGGTAGAAAGGTCACATAGCCATTCATTGTATTTGCCCTGGATATGGGCCAGTTTACCTGGTGTCAATTTCAACAGGAAACAAGTCAAGTTCACCCAAACTTGTTTTTATATTGAAATAGCCAATCAAGAATAAAGATGCATTTTTTCATTTAATAAGATAAGAAATCACAAAGTTGTACTATTACTGTTTAAATTTAGTCTTTATAAAGTTCATCCCTTCTCTTTGTTTGTTCCAATACATAATAATAGTTCAAATGTACTTTATCTCTGTGGGTGAAATCAACATCAGGTAAATTGGCACACACCCAACTACATGTATGAATGGGCATTTGGTGACCTTTCTACCTTGAAGGCCAAACTGCTATTGAAAAACCTATTTAATTACCTGGAGAGCTACCAAAAATCCTATTGAAACTGCATCCAGTAAAAGGAAAATTGCTGTAATTTACATTATAATTACAATATAAATAACATTCACTTTATGAAAATAGAAATGATTATTTGTAGACACTCAATGGCATAGAGTAGCTTACCTACAAGTACAGAATCAATGTGCTTCTACATCCTCTCAACAGCAACTAACAAAAATTTCACCATCCCCTTTTTAGCTCACATCATGAAGTTAGGGGGCTTATGTGATACCCCTGGTGTTGCGTTTGGTTAGGAAGAATGGTTTAAGTCCATTCCTGCTTTCTGAAAAGTCCCACATCAACTATATTGGTATGTAAGATGCATTTTGAGATGACAACAACAATGCATGCTTCGGATGCTGTCTGTGACCTACATTTTACGAATGAGTGACTTTCGAAGGAAGAATGGTTAAAGTCTATTCCTACTTACTGACATGTACCACATCAACCATATGTGTGATGCATTTTGTGATGACAACAACAATGCATGCTTTGAATGCTGTCTGTGACCTACATTTTACACATGAGTGACTTGGGTAGGTAGAATGGTCAAAGTCAATTCCTGCTCACTGACATGTCCCACATCAACCATATTGATATGTAAGATGCATTTTGGGATGACAACAGCAATGCATGCTTTGGAAGTTGCCTGTGACCTACATTTTACGCATGAGCAACTTGGATAGGTAGAATGTTTAAAGTCCATTTCCACTTACTGACATATCCTACATCAACCATATTGATATGTATGATGCATTTTTGGATGACAACAACAATGCTTGCTTTGGATGCTGTCTGTGACCTACATTTTATGCATGAGTGACTTTGTTAGGTATAATGGTCAAAGTCCATTCCTGCTTACTGACATGTCTCACATGAAACATATTGATATAGATGTTGCATTTTGGGATGACAACAACAATGCATGCTTCAGATGCTGTCTTCTGACCTACATTTTACACATGCGTGACTTGGTTAGGTAGAATTGTTAAAGTACATTCCTGCTTGCTGACATGTAAAGCATCAACCATATTGGTGTGAATGATGCATTTTGGGATGAAGATGCAGTGAATGCAGTCTGTGAACTACATGTACATTTTATGCATGAATGAATCTGTTAAAAAAGAATGATTATAGCCCATTCCTGTTTACTGACATGTTTTACATGTGACAATGCTGTGCAACAAGGTGAGCTTGGCAGGCTATGACTGCTTTCTATGTTTCCTTCAGTGGCGTGCTTCCATATCAATTTACTGGTAGTAACTCCAGTGACACAGAATTTCTTCAAAGTAGAATGGAGAAACATAATGTCAGACAGAGTGTTAAGATAGTTTTAACCCAACAATTAACCCAACAATATTGATTTAGCTTTTATTGATACATTTTAATGTCTACATCAGCAGGGTTGGAAACTCATTCCAATTCTGCCCTGTCCTGAATTCAAAATTTCAATATTAGCTATATGTCTATGTAAATTTTTTAAAATTTTAGCCTGCCCTGTCCAGAATAAGCCTGCCTCGGGCAGGAAAGCCGGCTGTTATTTTAAACACTGCCATCAGTTTTGAGGGTGTCAATTAATACTTGTAATATAGGCCATAAAGATTTACATACTTAACAGTAAAAAAAAATGTCAAATGAGAACAAAGGGAAATACATTTAAATTTTTCCTTTTGAATTTTTGTTTGAATGCTGCGGTGAGATCAGTATTTTATTATCTGGACTTGGCTGCTGTGTTGATAACATCCTTGGGAAAAACAGTTCATATAATGACAATAGGCATTATAAAGATAGAATATGTAACAGATTTAAGTTCCCTTAACAAAAATATGCAAATGTAAGAAAACATACTAATTTTTATGACTGTAGAAGGTACTGATTCTATAAAATCAGGTTTAGAAGGTACATTATTTTATATGATCAGTTATGTATTCTTATTGTTTTAGTTGTGTATTCCTATTGTTTTAGTTGTGTATTCCTATTATTTTATATGATCAGTTGTGTATTCCTATTATTTTATATGATCAGTTGTGCATTCCTATTAGTTGATATGATCAGTTGTGTATTCCTAATATTTTATATGATCAGTTGTATATTCCTGTCATGTAACCTATTTTAAACTTAAATTATTTACAGACATGTTTAATGTACTTATGGCAGCTTGCTCTTCAACCATAAACAACCAATCAGCAGTGCTTGACTGTGTGACAATCCTAATAAAGGGTGGAGCAGACGTCAACAGCCATGACAGGTAAACTATCAAACAAGTTTACAGATTGTCAGAGTCATGAAGCTTTTTTGACCTGATATGTCTATTTTGTATTGCATTTGTGTGCCTATCCGGTAGCTTCTGTCTCATGCCTGTTGCTAGAACAGTCTGTTTTTTTTTCTTTTTTGTTCCAAACCACATAAATTTACTATAAATACTCAACTTTTAATATATGTCTTTACCCAGTACTTACTTAAAGTATTACTACTCTGCAATGAAATGATGTAATTTTTACAAATAAGTAAAGGAATTGGTATTGTAAAGACATTGTAATGGAGAAAGAATGTACTTTAGAAAAGTGATGTAAAATTCTAACCTAATGAAATAAGAATGTGAATGAAAATTTCTAATACACTTATGTTTGTAACACTAATTTTGATTGGAACCAATAACAATGTAATGGTGCAGATGCATACCAAAATTTCCTGTAGTTTTAAAATGGATTTAAAACAATCTTTTTGGGATCTGCATTAGAATAGAAATAACCAAGCTGTATTTCAGGATCTTCAGGAGTAAATCATAAGATTTCACCGTTGCAATCATCCATATTCCAGCTCCTTGAAAACTCTGTTTGCAACATTAAAATCTATGTTTTTCACTCGTGGCTTAGATCTAAAAATACAGTTTGGTTATCTCTTAATTTGAAGCAAAATGTATGATCAAACAGATGTGAGGATTTTTTTTCTGGGTTTGATAAATTACTGAAAATTGACATAAATTTGACATGCCATCCAAAAAATTAAACCACACTTGATTCTGCTTGTTTTGAGGAAAGGGAGATGACCAAAAAATATAGAAATTGTTGAAATAGTTCAAAATGGAATATTAATTGGTGCTATGGGCAAGTAAACCTATAACCATCTATTCATCTTCACAGAGTGAAAAACTACATTTTCTTTACAGACTAGTTTCTTGAAACTTTGTATTTACTTTAATACTAACCATAAATCTTGGACCATTGAAGTACTGGTTTTGAAGTTATTTCACTTAAGAGTTTGAAATGTTATAGATTCCAACAAGTTGCTTTGAATGATTATAGATCTGATTATCAAACATAAAATGTGAGTTGTTAACCACAGAAATCAAGTTTTATTTTGTCATGTTTGTGTTCAGAAGTTTGAGTATTTCTTGAGTTAAGTTTGAGTATTTCTTGAGTTAAACCTCTTGACATGTTCTAATTTGAAAATTTTGGATTTTTGACCAATTACTTTTGAATGAAATTAGAATTTGTTTCAGATTATGCATTTAGAACATTGACAATAATCTCAAACTCAATACAATTTTTGGTCCAAAAGTTAAAGATTTTACAGAGTTATGCCCCAGGACACTTGATCTCAGCAATTTTTATACGACCACAAAAATTTTGCGGTCGTATAATGGTATGGTGTTGGCGTCGCCGGCGTCGTCGTCAGCGTCTGTGGACAGCATAACTTTGCTTCTAGTGGACAGATCATTATGAAATTTTAGTATGATGTATCTTGGCACACACGTAAACAGAGGTTTTAATTTTGAGTTGGTGGCCCTGTCCGTTTTAGAAAAAGGGGCCAAAAAGAGTGAAATTGGGTGTTTTCACATTTTTGACTGTAGAATCTTTATTATTTATTGGATTTTGATGGGGTTTGTTTCAGTGTGTTCCTGAGGAAATTTCCAATCTGCAGCATGCCAACAGATTTCACGTAGCATGTACCGCTCACGAGATAAATGGGGCCCAACAGGGGCAAATCTCAAAAGAAATATTTTTTTTATTTTAAGTCTGATTTTGATGCAGTTTTTAGTCCCCTACCGGCTTTGCCGAAGGGGACTTTAGGTTTGCACTCCGTCAGTCCGTCAGTCTGTCCGTCAGTCCGTCAGTCTGTCACACTCAGTTTCCGGACTTTTTTCTCATACTGTTAGAGATATTTATCTAATATTTTGTATGTAAGTCTATCACAATGAGTTACAGGTCAAGCTCGAGTTTGGTTCTGGTTCATTGATTTTGGATGGAGTTATGGCCCTTTAACTTAGAAAATTTTGGTAAAAATGTAGGTTTTCCGGACTTTTTTTCTAAATCGTTCTAGATATGAAGCTAATATTTGCTATGTGAATCTGCCACTATGAGTTACAGATCAAGTTCAAGTTTGGTTCCGGTCCATTGATTAAGGACGGACTTATGGCCCTTTGACTTAGAAAATTTTGGTAAAATATAGGTTTTCCACACTTTTTTTCTAAACTGTTTCAGATATGAAGCTGATATTTGCATTGTTAATCAACCACTATGGGTTACAGATCAAGTTTGAGTATAGGTTGGGTCCATTGATTTTTTACCGAGTTATGGGCCTTGGGCTTGGAAAACTTTTCTTCTTTAACTATTTTTGCTGGTATATAACAAAGAATTATTCCACCGGTAGGGGACTTCTGTATTGCCTTGCAATACGATCCATGCTTGTTTTCAATAAATTCCTTGTGAAAAATTAATAATGTGCTCAACTATTAGATTTTTGATAACTTGTTTCCTTTCCCAGCTATGAGGGGCTGAAAGGGGCCAAAATTGTGAATTTGCAGATTATGTAGAATTTTTATTTTTCATCGGATTTTGATGGGATTTTTTTCTTTGGATTCCTCTTGATCTCAGCTTTCAGTTCTATGTCAACGGATTTGGCGTAGCTCTTACCATTTCCGAGCTACAAGGGGTCAAAGGGGCCAAAATTATGAATTTGCAGATTATGTAGAATTTTTATTTTTCATCAGATTTCGAGCGGATTTTTTTCTTAGGATTCCTCTTGATCTAAGCTTTTAGCAATACGTCAACGGATTTGGCGTAGCTCTTACCATTTCCGAGCTACAAGGGATCAAAGGGGCCAAAATTGCGAATTTGCAGATTATATAGAATTTTTATTTTTCATCGGATTTCGATGGATTTTTTCTTTGGATTCCTCTTGATCTAAGGCCATCCTTAACAAATTGTTTGTTTGCTGTTTATTGACTAACAATTTTAGATGTTAGTAGGTAGGTAGGTGAATTTTTTTTTTTCTAGAAAAATGTCAAAAAGGGTTAATTTCAAAAGAAAATGTGCTAAGGCCACACCAATTTGATTTATAGTTCTTTGGATTTTTTTCAGTGAAAAATTGGGGCGAGCGAGCGAAATTTTTTTGATAATTTTATTTTCGGGAAACGGATGATTTTTGAGGCGAATGCAATTTTTAGGAGCGGGCGATTTTTTTAACTTATTTTTTTCTTCTAAAACCAGTTTCATCGAGCGAAATAAAATATGTTTTTTGGAGGATACCGAGTTCAATAATAGTAGGTGATGCTTGAACTAACATGCAATTGGCTTTTAACTTGTAATTTGGTTCATCAAAACCTTCAAACATATTTTCATGTTTTTTCTCATCATTTGAGAGTTCTTTTTCAAGGGAAGGCCAAGGGGTGTCACTTGAAAGATCTTATGAAGAGGGGGGTATGCTTTGATGAATTATCCAGTATCAAAATGGAAATATGATTTAGAAAGATGTTCCAGTGTACTCGATTCTTCATTCCATACAATTATCATATCAACAGCATTGTCAGAATATGATTGATAGAGCTAATGTATTGCCTGTTACCTTCTGGCTATTTCATTTAAATTGGACAAAAATTTATTGGTCCAAAAATATACCTTCAGAATGCAGAGTTAAAAATTGGTCATGTACATTTGCTTAAAGGAATTTGTTAAATTGTTAAATGTGGTTATCCTGTATTAAAACTGCATTTCTGGGAATGCAGACATATTTCAATTAAGGCAAGGCTTAGTATACTTTTCCAGATTTGTGTCATTCAAAGTTGGTACATATGTATGCCTGATGCAAATTAGAAAGGAAATAAGAACAAAGGATCTCATGGTATTTTTTATCCGTTCCTTTTGAATGGAGCTTGAAAATGAAGTCCAATAATCTTATGGTCTTTCAGTGAGGTTACGTCGAGAACTAGACACTAGATTTATTTAACCTCTTGTCTTTCAGACATCGTTTTGGTGATATCGCATAAGGTGAAAAAAGATAGGGGATGTAGTACTTGAAAACGATATCAAAATACGTGTGGTTTACCAGCATTAGAGCAGTCAAGTGCCGAGTTAAAAACTGTCGTTCTGGTATTTTCTCGATGTTTGTTGCAAATGTACCTTATATCAATGAAAGAAAATATTAGAAGTTGCATATATTTCATCTGAGGTGCATTTCGAGTAACGCACTGCATGAGAAGCATACATTGGAGGAGCTTCGAGTGACACTACTATTCCGAAAGTTCACGCATGCTCGTTTACAGTCACACCGAAGGTTGAAAATGCCATTTAACTACGAAATTGGTGGTTCAATATACTACATAATATCCATAAACACGCTCTGAGGCAGTCTGTATACTGTTTGTTTCCAAATACTTCCAATTTTTTAACGGAGAACTGGGAACCGCATTAAATTTTTTCACTATCTAAATGCCAAAACGGATGCGGGCGAAAATTTTCCGGATGCGGCAATTTTTTTTTATTTTAAAAAGTCGAAGTCGTCAAAATTGGTGCGGCAAAATCCAAAGAACTATAAATCAAATTGGTGTGGCCTAAAAATAGAATAAAAAAAAATTTCCTCTATGAAATGACAATAAAATTTTTTGAGTAGGTAGGATTTTTATGAGTAGGTCGATAAACAGCAAACAAACAATTTTTTAAAGGTGGCCTAAGCTTTCAGTAGTATGTTCACGGAATTGTCGTGGCTCTTACCATTTCCGAGCAACAAGGGGTCAAAGGGGCCAAAATTGCGAATTTGCAGATTATGTAGAATTTTTTGTTTTTCATCGGATTTCGATGGGATTTTTTTCTTTGGATTCCTCTTGATCTTTGCTTTCAGTTCTATGTTAACGGATTTGGTGTAGCTCTTACCGTTTCCGAGCTACAAGAGGTCAAAGGGGCCAAAATTGCGAATTTGCAGATTATGTAGAATTTTTATTTTTCATCGGATTTCGATGGGATTTTTTTTCTTTGGATTTCTCTTGATCTAAGCTCTCAGTGTTATGTCAATGGATTTGGTGTAGCTCTTACCGTTTCCGAGCTACAAGGGGTCAAAGGGGCCAAAAATGCAATTTTTCTAAATATGTCAAATCTTTATTTTTCTTCGGATTTCGATGGGATTTTTTTCTTTGGATTCCTCTTGATCTAAGCTTTCAGTGGTAATTCAACGGATTTGGCATGGCTCTTACCATTTCCGAGCTTCAAGGGGTCAAAGGGGCTAAAATTGCAATTTTTCTAAATATGTCAAATCTTTATTTTTCATCCGATTTCGATGGAATTTTTTTCTTTGAATTTCTATCCTATGGATGTAAAGTTTTAGTTGATAGTACATATTTTGCAAAGCTCTTTCGTTTTTTTTATCAGTTAGTGATCAAAAGGGTTGATTTTTTCCCTATTTTGTTTCCAGCTAATAACTGTGTCAAGCTTCTTTTTGTGTCCATCTAATTATTGTGTCAAGCTCTTTACTGTGTCCACTTTCACTTTTAAACTACTTTTGTTGAAATTTCAGAGGTCAACATGCTGCCGTCGTATCATGCAGCGCTCGGCGTAGCCCTTTATTGGGATTTGTGATCTGTCAAGATTTCAAATATTGTACAATGTATTTCTAATGCTGAAAATAAAGCTCAGAATTAGTTTCATTTCAAATTATGTTAATCTTATTATAACTTGAGTTATGGCCCTTGAAATTTTGTGTTTCTTGCCAACAATCACCGAACAAAATGAGAGGCTATCTTCAAACTAGTATTGAAGTTGTAATTAAGTAGTAAATCTTGTACCTTTCTCTTTTATCATGTAATAACATGTAATATCTGTAACATCTCCTTTAGATTGGCCATTACAAGTTAAAATAATATCAACGCCTTTGTTTTATATATAAGATCACACCATAAAAAAACAACAACAAAGCTATAACACCCATAAGAGATTTTTTTTTAGGTTTGAAAGTGTTAGATATTCCATGGTTTCATATTTTTAATTTAATTAATTGGTGTTTCTGATAAAAAATATTTTAACAAGATGATGCTATCAGTTTCAAGGATCATACCAAATATCATTTCAATATTGATATACATGTATCACATTTATGCTATTTTGAACATTGACGTCAAAAGCCTTGGAATGAATTTGGCTCGAGAAGTTGAGGAAATTTCACAGAAGAAGCAAATGCTGTTGAAGTTAAACATGTTAAAAGTATTTATACCCCATTTGTACAATGAAAAAAGGTTTTAAGAATAAATTGAAATGGCTTTATTATCAAGTAATTAGAATTCAAGGTTTTAAACAAGATGTAGATTGATACCAAAGAACAATAAATGGGTTGATGAATGGTGGAAATATTGCAAGGTTCTATACAGAGCATACTTAATATTAGATGTAAAAATTGATTGAAACTTAACTACCAATATTTTTCCTTTATTACTAATTTCAGATACCACATGTCACCATTGATATATGCAGCAAGGGAGGGGAGAGAACTTGTGGTATCAAAATTGTTAGACAGTGGAGCAAATATAAATAAACAAGATAGCAGAGGGTGGACTGTAAGTAAAATAAGCATGATATGCATGACACATTAAAAATTTGATAAATAAAAGCAAAGGAATAGTGCATACTCTAGAAGTGATTTAATTTGTACATTCAGAAAAAAATCAAATGCTTTTTGCGTTAATAAAAAATTCCTAGATTCTCATCCAACATTTTTAGCTCACCTGGCCTGAAAGGCCATGTGAGCTATTGCCATCACTTGGCGTCTGTCGTTGTCCGTCGTCCGTCGTCCGTTGTCCGTCGTCGTCGTCCGTCGTTAACTTTTTCAAAAATCTTCTCCTCTGAAACCACTGAGCCAATTTTTACCAAACTTGGCCTGAATCATCACCAGGGTATGCAGTTTCAAAATTGTGTTCGATTAGTCCGAAGACCAAACAACATGGCCGCTGTTACTAAAAAATAGAACATGGGGTAAATTGCTGTTTTTTGCAAATAACTCGAAAACCGTTACAGATATCAAAAATCTAACATGGGAGTTAAAATGATCAGCATGGCAAGATCTACCTGCCTTGCAATTTTGAAGAAAATCCGAAAACCCATGTTGGAGTTATTGCCCTTTTTCCGTAAAATTTTCAAAATTTTAATATTTTTAATTTTTTATTAGGAAAACTATAACAGATAGAAGTCAAGTTGAAATTGCAAAAATGTTCAGCATACCAAGATCTATCCCTCTGAAAATTTTGAAGCAAATCTGAATACCCATGTTGAAGTTATTGCCCTTTATTGTCAAATTTTTGCTATTTTATACATTGTTCGTCTAAAGATCAACTCCTCTGACACCGCTGGGCCAATTGCATTCAAACTTGGTCACAATAGTCCTTGGGTGGACCACATTAAAAATTGTGTCCGACATGTC
>MJUU01039358.1:208730-220286 GCA_002080025.1 Modiolus philippinarum
CACAGTACAATAAACAACTAAGGTATGATAAAACAACTAGTCTTCCACAGGCACAGTACAATAAACAACTCCTGTATGATAAAACAACACCTCTTCCACACACAGTACAATAAAAAACTAAGGTATGATAAAACAACAAGTCTTCCACAGACACAGTACAATAAACAACTAATATATGGTAAAACAACAAGTCTTCCACAGACACAGTACAATAAACAACTAAGGTATGATAAAACAACAAGTCTTCTACAGGCAGAGTACAATAAACAACTAAGGTATGATAAAACAACAAGTCTTCTACAGGCACAGTACAATAAACAACAAAGGTATGATAAAACAACAAGTCGCCCATGGGCACAGTACAATAAACAACTAAGGTATGATAAAAACAAGTCTTCTACAGTCACAGTACAATAAACAACTAAGGTATGATAAAACAACAAGTCTTCCACAGGCACAGTACAATAAACAACTAAGGTACAAAATGTATGATAAAACAACAAGTCTTCTACAGGCAGAGTACAATAAACAACTAAGGTATGATAAAACAACAAGTCTTCCACAGGCACAGTACAATAAACAACAGGTATGATAAAACAACCACAAATCCATATACATAACAAGTGAACTTGAGTAATATGTCTTTCATGAAATTAATGCATTGATAGTAAAATATGCACCAAAATATGTTGATTATGACAGAATTGAAATTGGTACTTTATTCATTAAAAAAATTGTAGTGCTTGCAATAGTATCAATTTTTGAAACAGTGAATTTTTTTATGGATTTTGACACACCCTTCCATAGTTTACCTTCTATCCACTCTGCTGTCTCATTTATGTTACATAATTGCAAGAATCAACAGAGCTTAAATAATTAAGGAATAGTTTGTGGCTGGTATATGGTCGTTATCATTTAACCACGGGATAACTTCAATAAACCAGGAAAATAAATGACTCCACATTAATTGGAGGCAACCAATATTTTCTGCATAGCAAAAGGAGTCTGTTTCTGGCTACTATACAATATCATAGAATAGCCATCACTGTATGATATTTTACCAGTTAATATTATGACACTTATATTATATTAAATATATTTATAGCTGTGCAGAATCAGTTGCCATGGTTGCCAATATCAGTAAACATTGTAAATATATAGGAACAACAACTGGATACATCAGAGATCAAATTATCAGAAATCCAGAAGTACTTGGTGTGCAGGTAAGTCAATAATGATATAATTCTGAAAGCAAACTAAAATAGATGCATTATTGGGAAATATTTTTATGCCCCGGCTACGATAGTATGGGGGGCATATAGTGTTAGGGTCTGTCTGTCCATCTGTATGTCAGTGTAAGTTAGGTTTACCCTCAGGTTGAAGTTTCTTTTTCTAAGAAGGATGTATGCTATTATCATGAAACTGTATATAAATACACATTACGGTATAATTAAACAAAAATCATGATAAAAATATATCCTTGCTACCAACTTGATGCTATACTGATAAAGGAATATAGCATTGTTTAAAACAGTTGTGAGGCAGGGCATTGTGTCTGTTGGACACATATTCTTGTTATAAGACAGATTGGATTTACTGCTATACATTTTGTTTTTAAATGTTTCAGTCATGTTAGATCTAAATCTCATATACTGTAAACATGATTATTTTGGGAGATTAATTTCACAAAGTGTCATACCCGAACCTTTCATGTGGTTATAATATTTGCTGATCATCTTATTTTGAATGTAAAATGCTTGTTATTAAAAGTATTCGCATGGGGGTTATATTAATGTTAGATTCCCAAAAGTAAAATATGCAAATATTATCCCCATGCAAAAATACCCACATTAACAGTAATAAATTTGTCCATATTCGAAAATAAAATATCGAAGCTAAAGTTTAAATTTTTATACCCCCCCCCTTGAAAAGTGGGGGGCATATAGTGATGGGGGTGTCCATTTGTCTGTCCGTCCGTCCTTCCGTCCGTCTTTTCATCCGTCTGTCCGTTACACCTGAGGGTACCCATCTCTTATCCTCTACTCCTCCTGAACCACTAAATAGATTTTCATGAAACTTTAACACAGTCTTTATGACATAATGTAGATGTGCACCTCCTATTAAGAATTTGATTTGATTGATTTCTGGGGTTTCCCATAGCAAAACATGGACTTAGCCATTACATTACAAGTGGGTACCCATCTCTTATCCGCGACTCCTCCTGAACCACTGAATAGATTTTCATGAAACTTTAACACAGTCTATGACATAATGGAGATGTGTACCTCCTATTTCAGAATTTGATTTGATTGATTTCTGGGGTTTCCCATATCAAAACATGGATTTTTAGCCATTATGTTACAAGTGGGTACCCATCTCTGATCCGCCACTCCTCCTGAACCACTGAATAGATTTTCATGAAACTTTAACACAGTGTTTTTATGACAAAATGTGGATGTGCACCTCCTATTTTAGAATTTGATTTGATTGATTTTTAACTCACTTGACCCGAAGGGTCAGTGTGAGCTATTACCATCACTTGGCGTCCATCGTCTGTCGTCCGACATCCGTCTGTTAACTTTTCACATTTTCATCTTCTCCTCTGAAACTACTGAAGCAAATTCAACCAAACTTTACAGGAATGATGTATGGAAGGTCCTTTACAAAGATTGCTCATTTCGTTCCGATCCGATAAAAAACATGGCCGCCAGCGCAGAACTTAGGTTTAACATTGGTCCTTATGGGAAAAATCACATTTTCATCTTCTGCTCTGAAACCAGTGGAGCAAATTCAACCAAACTTTACAGGAATGATGCACTAAATGTCCTTAACCAAGATTGCTTATTTTATTTGGATCGGATAAAAAACATGGCCACCAGCACTGAACATAGTTTAACATTGGAGTCCGTTTCATCATCTTCTCTGAAACTTTTCAAGCAAACATAACTGAATGCATAGAAAGTCTTTTTTCAATAGGATCAGACAAAAAACATAGGTGCTAATGGAGAACATAACTAAACATTAGACCCCATTGGTAAAAAACTTCATTTCTGGTCATGCATGGCATAGAAGCATTTTGTCAGGTGAGCAATACAGGCTCAGTCTCTGAGCCTCTAGTTAATTTCTTGAATCAAATGTGGGTGCGGGGGTATTTATTAGTGAGCTTTGAAGGAAGGGTTTTCACCAGTAATGCAATTTATCCTTATCTATATATGTTCATAAATGGCAATTGTCATAACAAAACCTGTGTCACACCTAATGTTACTATGTCATATCCCTTGATGTTGTTTATTACAAATTTATGATTTTCATGGTACATTTGTATACAATCTCCATAGATATGAATATACCAGTAGATGATGTAGAAAACTTATGATGAATATGCATTATGTTTGAAATTACCATCGTACTTCATGCTACCAAAACTGAAAACTAAATGTGAGGTCAATTTTGTTCAGTCAAGTCCAAAAATATTGAACTTCATATATCCATTTAAGAATTGAAACTCGGCATCTTTAATCCAATGAAAAAAAGTCATATTAGAATATTTGTTGAACTTCATTAACTGATTTTATTAAAATTTGCAATATCTAAATTTTACAAAATTTTGTTTAAAACTAAGGAATATCTCCCTCATGCATAGCTCTGTCCTCAGCTGAATTTTGGCTTTCTATTTAGATCCTTTTAGTTATTTGTTCTCTATCAGCTGTTACACGCTTTCAGTTAATGGACTTCCAAATGTTTTGCTTTTATCTGCACCGATGAGACCTAAGTTGTCGAAATGCGCATATGCAAAAAATAAATTAACAGTAACTTCTGTATTTTTATATTATTACCACTAGGCCGATGCCTCTGCTGGTGGACTGTTGGTCCCCGAGGGTATTCACCAACCCAGTAGTCAGTACTTCGGTGCTAAAATTTAAAAAAAATTTGTTTAAAACTAAGGAATGTCTCCCTCATGCATAGCTCTGTCCTTAGCTGAATTTTGGCTTTCTATTTAGATCCTTTTATTTGTTCTCTATCAGCTTTACACGCTTTCGGTTAATGGACTTCCAAATGTTTTGGTTTTATCTGCACCGATGAGACATAAGTTGTCGAAATGTGCATAGGCAGAAAATAAATTAACAGTAACTTTGGTATTTTTGTTATTTATCCATGTTGCATATATTTAATCTAATGAAATCAAGTTCAAATCAGGATTGATTTTTGTTCATTTATTAATTGAAACTTTGAATATTCTGATTTAATCAATCGTATGAAGTAAAAGTCAAATATTAATATTTGATGAATAGTGTCTGGCAGTACTTACAAGAAATTAGTTTGGCTTACTGATTTTTATACCACTGTTGCAGAAAGTGCTTTAAATGTGTCTTCATCAAATTGTTCTGCCGTTTTCAGTTCATTTAGGTTTTTACGTGCTGTGAGAATTGATGATTCAGATGGCATATAGTTTTTGTTCTTTTGAGTGATAAGAGGTTTTGTATTTCATAGTTGTATTTATTGTGATTTAAATTTACAGCTGATAATAGAATTTTCATATACATATTATTAATTTCTCATAAGCACATGAATTACTTTTTATGCCAAACACTTCTTTATAACTGCTCAAGCGGGGCATAAGTATTTCATAAAACACATCTTGTTACATTTAGAAAGTTAACACAATATTATTGAATATAAAAAAAATCCAAAGTATTTATCATTCTTTGTTTCTTATACATTTAACAGCATTTTCATTAAAAAGATGCGATAAGTAACAAGTGCTGTAAACTGGTGTTGGTTTTAAAGGAAAACATGAATTATGCAAGGGAGATAATTTGTTAAAAATGTCACATAGTATCACCAGAGAAGGCCATTTCAGGGGTGATATATGCACAGTATGAACAAAAACTATAATAGATTTTTTTAAACTTTATACAGTCATTTTCTGTATAATTTCTATGACAACCATTCAGATTTCAGCTTTAGGCCTTAAATGAACAATGACCCTTAATTTTCATTTACATTTTGAAAATAAAGAATGTGTTTCAGCCCAATTTTTAAAAAAAAATCTATGTCAAGAAATGAGAAACTTTTGTCAGATATCTCCCTGGACCAAAGAAGTATTATATATGGTCAAAGAGGAGATAATTCTAATTTCAATATCAAAAGAGGCTATTGATATGTTAATTAGCTAGGCTAGATATATAGATAGTTCTTGGGGATAAGTGGGGAGTACGCTTGCGCAGTGAGGAGAACGCATGCGCAGAAGACTATTGACCAGTAGGAATTTCAGATTCTCGAAAATCAAAATGGCGTCCAGTTTCGTCCTGATAAAATGGGGCGGGGTTTAATTTTTCTGTTTCCTTGTGGAAGTTGAAAAGTATTATAAACATTTACTATAGGTGGTACTGGAAACAGGTTTGTAGAGGATGATGGGATTGGTATTGCAATATCGCTTAGCCAGATTTATAAATATAGTTATGATAAAAAGAATAAGAATAGTAATGTATAAATTTAAAACCAGAAGTTAATAAATAAAGATGAGGTATTGTGCAATAATCAATAATAAACAACTACTATAAAAAACTTTTCAATTGTGTTAAACAAAGCGTGATTGTAGTTTGTGGAGATGCTTAGGCAATGGAGAACGAAAGGTGGAAAGAGATAGAATTGCGTTTTTTGCGGAAGAATAAAGAGCTACCGGTGGTTATTTGGGTTTATGTTTCGAAGCCAAGTACATCATGAGCCACCACACCCTTGTCAATCAAACACGCAATTTTCTATCCAAGGCTGTTCCATAGCCAAGCGTATCATATGTTTATAAAGTCCCCTCGTGTTTTCTAGTTTAATTAAAATGATCTCCACTTTGAGCATATGTAACCAACTTGATAAAGGGAGATAATCGACAAATGTTCTTCATTAATATCCTTAGACACCTCTAGCTGAAAATAAGTATAAACTTCGTATTTGTTCTCAAATACAGTTTTATGTCTTGAGAAAATTTAATATGTTCATAACTGTAAACAAAATCATTTTAATAATACACTTATACTACAGGATGGAACTGGCCCATTACTCTTAATACAACATACAGAAGATACGATGGCTAATGTACAGAAATTATATACAGAACTAGAAAGATTGACCAGAACTTTAAATTTAGTAAGTTCGAGAATTGATGTTATGAAGGAAATATAAAAAAAACAAGTGTTTCAAAATTTATTGATATTAAAATGAAATTTAATTGTGTTTGATGAATATTTTGACAACTTATACTATTGAGTGTTGATAAGTTCTTGAACAGTTTAAAACCAAATTATAATGCATGTTTTAAAGTTGAAGCTCGAGATATCCTAAACAAGATATGGACAGAGCTGTTCAAGCCGAGAAAGCTCCACAGCTCCCAATAAATTTCTAACTTCTAATGCTGCATTTTTGATAAAGCTGCCAACAGGTCAATTGCTTTTCCTTTTCAAAGACAAATGCCTCTGTTGCTTCAAAATGAAGTTAATCAAGCCCAAAATCTATTTATGTCATGGCTCTGATTGGTTTGAAACCCTTTAATTCTATAGATAGTAACTGCTATATACTACAGTGTTTGTATTGGAAAGGAAAAAGGTGAAAACACAAGACAAATTCTGAGGAATTCATTGAAAATCAAGACGATAATGCAGGGCTTTTATCGATGTTTTTCATCTTGAAGTCTCCCCGAGGCCTTTAGCAATAAGCAATTTTCTTTTCCTCATGAACTTTGTCATTCAGTGAAAAAAATGCCTGGTTTAGAACATACTTATTTGTCAAATTTATTAGTGTCATTGTCTTATTCCAACCTACTCACATCCAAAATTGATAGGCGATAAACAGCAAACAAACATTTTGTTAGGGATGGCCAAAATGCTGTAACAAATAAGATGAACCCACACTTATAGCAGATATAATTATACCCCCACAAACGAAGTTTGGGGGGTATAATAGGAATCACCATGTCTGTCCGTCTGTCTGTCCGTCCCCTTTCATGTTCAGAGCAGAACTTTTGTACCGTAGCACCTAGGATTATCAAACTTGGTGTGTGGATGCATCATGGGAAGACGATGTGTCNCGTACCAAATTTAGGTCACTGTGACCTTGACTTTGACCTTTGACCTTTATGATAGTAAAACCATGTGCATTTCGTGTCTGGAGCAGAACTTTTGTACAGTAGCACCTAGGATTATCAAACTTGGTGTGTGAATGCATCATGGGAAGACGATGTGTCGCGTACCAAATTTAGGTCTCTGGGACCTTGACTTTGACCTTTGACCTTTATGATAGTAAAACCATGTGCATTCCGTGTCCAGAGCAGAACTTTTGTACCGTAGCACCTAGGATTATCAAACTTGGGGTGTGGATGCATCATGGGAAGACGATGTGTTGCTTACCAAATTTAGGTCACTGTGACCTTGACTTTGACCTTTGACCTTTATGATAGTAAAACAATGTGCATTTTGTGTCCAGAGCAGAACTTTTGTACCGATTATCAAACTTGTGTGTGTGTGGATGCATCATGGGAAGACGATGTGTCGCATACCAAATTTAGGTCACTGTGACCTTGACTTTGACCTTTGACCTTTATGATTGTAAAACCATGTGCATTTCGTGTCTTGAGTAAAACTTTTGTACTGTAGCACCTAGGATTATCAAACTTGGTGTGTGGATGCTTCATGGGAAGACGATGTGTTGCTTACCAAATTTAGGTCACTGTGACCTTGACTTTGACCTTTGACCTTTATGATAGTAAAACAATGTGCATTTTGTGTCCAGAGCAGAACTTTTGTACCGTAGCACCTAGGATTATCAAACTTGTGTGTGTGTGGATGCATCATGGGAAGACGATGTGTTGCGTACCAAATTTAGGTCACTGTGACCTTGACTTTGACCTTTGACCTTTATGATAGTAAACCATGTGCATTTAGTGTCCGGAGCAGAACTTTTGTATAGTAGCACCTAGGATTATCAATCTTCGTGTGTGAATGCATCATGGGAAGATGATGTGTCACATACTAAATTTAGGTCACTGTTACCTCAACTTTGACCTTTGACCTTACTGATAGTAAATCCTTATTCATTTTGTGTTGAGAGCTTGGTTAAATCATCTTTGTATCCACCGAATAATATATTATTTAATGTATTACCATTAAAATGAAGTACCAGATATGAACTGATTGGATAAAACCTGTAACTTCAGTTCTGATAGGCTTTATTTCTTGGATTTTCTTTCCAATTACCATGTGGCTGAAGGTCAAACTTCAAAAACTCAAATGCAGTTGCGGGGGGTATTAGTCTGGCTTTACCGACAGCTCTAGTTTTATTTCCATATACCGGTATTGAAGAACAAATTTTTTAACTGTCAATATTCTGATATTTATAGTGAACCTTGTTCACAGAATTCCTTCTAAACAGCTAAATGGATAGAAACCAGACCTTTTAAAAAAGAAGAATGTAATTTTACATCTAGATGTATATTTAGCAAAATTATTTCATCCAAGTTGAATTTGAAGCAAATCAGATCTCTGCAGATGTATAACCTTTTCTTATACAATATCTCTGATTATTATCTGAATATTTTCTGGTATTTACCGGTAGTAAAGATATCGAATGATTGATGGTATTTCTGTTTTTATCAAAATTCAAGTAATTTGTTTGATTTAATGTAAAATTTGATATTATATTGTATCTATGAATGTGATTTAATTTTACAGCAACTGAAGAAAACTGACTACAAACCACCAGATCTTGTCACATTAAAGAAGAAGAAAGGTGGATTTAAGAAGGGACGATTTATAGGTTTAATTTGTGTCATATCATTAGCAGCAACTATGTATTGGAAAAGAGACCTTATAATGGACTATATATCCTCAGTTACATAATAAAATGTTCTGATTTAGCAACAGCCAAAATGTTCTCAGCAGTAACATTTTAAGGATGTGTATTCACTCAGTGAAAAAAAGGGTGAACCAAATATCAATTGGTAGTAACATCAGGTATGGAATATGACAAGGTTTATGACCAGGCATAGTATAAACTAACAGACTGTTATATTATTACATGATGAACATTGATGTTTTAAAAAAGACCTTTCTGTTCATAGACAAGGTTGTTATATTATGATATATGGTGCTACACTTTTTTTATGATTGTCTCATACAATTTTATTTTCTAAGTTTTTTATTACACTGTATTGGTTTATAGTTTTGATATTCTACCAAAACAAAAATCTACCATGTATTATACAAATATAAATGTATTATGGAAAATAGAGGTACATGTATCTGTGAAAAATACCAGGTACAAATTGCTGGATGGTAAAAATTTCCCAGTGTCTTGGTGAATGAAAAGAGCTAATGTATAATAATTTATTTTTGTGTGGATTAAATTTCGCAGGTTGAACCTTTAAAACTATTTCGTGGGGACACATTTTCATGGAATTCATGGCATATATAGTAACTTATATTTCTTGCATAAAATTTGAGATTTAATTTCGTTGATAACTATTACCCACAAAATAAAAGAAATATAATATCCTCATGAACATTTCTGCTTTTACAGTATTTGCAAAGCCCTTGTTTTCCGTGATACACATGTTTTTGTTAAATTACACATAAAAGCATTACAAATGACCAAGAAAGAAATTATAAGCATCTGAGTGAAGTGTGATTGTTTGGCCAAACTGTTCATCAGTTCATCATTTAAATCTAAAACATGTATGCAAAATACTGACTAAAATCTTCCATTCTTTTATCAGGTGTAATTATTCTGACAATCCTATTCTTTTAAGAGAGTAATGTTTTTTTAAACATTTCAAACTTTTTACTTACCCATTCTTGTCAGCCACTCAAAATATTCTTCTATATTTAGATACTCTGTTAAAAAACTTTCATCTTAGGGCATTTTATTTTTGCCAGGATGAAAATTGCATGCGAATTGATCTTCCATTTTTTGATGTCCACCATGAATCACTCGTTTTGGCTCACCTGTGACAAAAGGTGGGGAAAGCAAGAAATGGCATAAAAATCATGTTAAGTTTTTGTAATAAGATCAGTTTCTCAATAACTTCAAGTATTAGGTCAATGATATTTGGTATATTTGTTAGGGCCCCGCATCGAGATGGGGTGCCATATAGTTTTCACTTTGTCCGTCTGTCCGTCAACAATTTTTTCCGTCTCAGATTTCTTGGCCTGTATATGTGGGAATGATATGAAATTTTGTCTGAAGCTTGGAATGATGAGTTGTATTGTGTAAGCAATTTTCAAGTTTGTCGGGTGCCCACTTCCTGTTTGCCGATACTTTGAATTTTTACTAAAAACCAAATTTTCGTCACAGATTTCTTGGCTTCAACTGAGGGAATGATTTGAAATTTAGTCTGAAGCTTGGAAATGACGAATTATATTGTGTAAGCAATTTTCAAGTTTGTTGAATATCCACTTCCTGTTTACCGATACTTTGATTTTTGGCTATAAACCAAATTTTCCGTCAAAGATTTCTTGGCTTCCACAGAAGGGAATGATTTGAAATTTGGTCTGAAGCTTTGAAATGATAAGTTGTATTGTGTAAGCAATTTTCAAGTTTGACGGACATCAACTTCCTGTTTACCGATACTTTGATTTTTGACTATACACCAAATAAATTTTCCGTCAAAGATTTCTTGGCTTCTACTAAAGGGAATGATTTGAAATTTGGTCTGAAGCTTAGAAGTGGTGAGTTGTATTGTGTAAGCAATTTTCAAGTTTGTCGGATGCCCACTTCCTGTTTACCGATACTTTAAATTTTTACAAAAAAAACAACTTTTTGTCACAGATTTCTTGGTTTCTACTGGAGGGAATGATTTGAAATTTGGTTTGAAGCTTTGAATGGATGATTTGTATTTAGAAAGTGGTTCTCAAATTTGTCAAACATCCACTTCCTGTTTGCCAATACTTTGACTTTTTGAAATGACATGGTTTGGTAAAACTTCAAGAAATCACTGTATCAACACATTTGTGTGTCAAACAGAATGTGAATCCACACTTACCTCAATTTTACTTTTGCCAGAAGTTTCAGAATCGAAATTTGTGGGGCCCTTCTAGCAATACATGACAGTCCATCATGTTAGTTTCTCTATAACTATTGATGGCAGGTCAATTATATAAGGTATATAAGTTGGTATTGGGAAGTATGTGACAGTCTCTTATATGGTTTTTGTCTGTGACCTCAATTTTATAGACTAGTGAACGTTTCTGTGATTAGTTCTGTTTCTCAGTAATTATAAGTCGTAGGTCAGTGATGTTTGGTAAAAAGGTTGGTTATGTCATACCTTTTGTCCTTTACCTCAATATTACTGCCTAGTGAACATGTTCAGTTCTTGTTAATATGAGACAGGTGCAACCTGAAACGCTCCCGAAAAAAGGCTAGATAAATTCTTACATTTCATTTAGAGTGGCTCTTACTTGCCATTTCAAAAATTATGAATCAAGTTCTTTTCAATACTGAAAAATATATGAACCTTTTTCTTTCTTCATTTGTTATTTAACTTCAGTATTTTGTTATTTATTATTCTGT
>MJUU01039358.1:229153-242847 GCA_002080025.1 Modiolus philippinarum
TTTTCACAAGGATTCCAAAGAAAATACTCTGTCTAAATCAGACAAATATGAAATTCACCTTTTTTTAGCCTATTTGACATTTTACACAAAAATCAAAAGCATTAGAGAAACCTCTTTACAACACTTTGAAAACAACTTTTCAAGAGGATTACAATGAAAGAAGTGTGTCTCTCTTTTCTTGGAAAAAAAAGATAATTGTAGGAGAAATCAACGGAAGTCAAAGTTGAATTATCTCCCCTTCCTGGTTTTGGACATTACTTCATGCACATCTCCCTATAGTGTCCTTCCTTTGAGTAAAGTTTCACCAAAATCCTTCAAGTGGTTTGAGAGGAGTTGCACTTACGAGGTAAACCATACATAGGGAATCAACAAAAAGTCAAAGTCGAATTATCTCCCCTTCCTGGTTTCGGACAATAAGTATATTCCTTCATGCACATCTCCATATAGTGTCCATCCTTTGTGTAAAGTTTCATCAAAATCCTTCCAGTGGTTTAAGAGGAGTTACGAGGTAACACATTCATAGGGAATCAACAAAATGTCAAAAGTCGAATTATCTCCCCTTCCTTTTTTTGGACAATAATTATATTCCTTTATGCACATCTTCATATAGTGTCCTTCCTTTGTGTAAAGTTTCATCAAAATCCTTCAAAGAGGAGTTGCGCTTACGAGGTAACCCATATATAGGGAATCAACGAAAAGTCAAAGTCAAATTATCTCCCCTTCCTGGTTTCGAACAATAGTTATATTCCTTCATGCACATCTACATATAGTGTTCTTCCTTTGTGTAAAGTTTCATCAAAATCCTTCAAGTGGTTTAAGAGGAGTTGCTCTTACCAGCTAACCCATACATAGGGAATCGACCAAAAGTCAAAAGTCGAATTATCTCCCCTTCCTGGTGTCGAACAATAATTATATTCCTTCATGCACATCTCCATATAGTGTCATTCCTTTGTGTAAAGTTTCATCAAAATCCTTCAAGAGGTTTAAGAGGAGTTGTGCTTACAAGAAGTGTGGACAGACAGACAGGGTGATTCCTATATACCCCCAAAACTTTGTTTGCGGGGGTATAATAAGATAGCTTACTTTTCCAACTTTTTAAAGATAAGTGAAAGTTCTTGGAGTTGACATTATATTGTTTATAGTACAAAACTATTCCATAGGTCAAAATATGCTGAAAATTGTCCCCTTATAAATTCTTTGAATGGGGCAAATATCATGAAAACTTTCCCTGAATAACTCATTACATGGAGTAAAATGAGCTAGAGCTGTCACAAATGGTGGCCAGTTATAACCCCCCCCCCACTCACTGAATCCTGATTAAACTAGAGAGGTCACCAAATGACAGCCAGGTATACCCCTCGTTAATTGAACCCTGAATCAATATGGCAAGTGTAAATTTAAGTGTGTGTGGACACAATACAGTTGTGGACACAGTACAAATGTGGACACAATACAAGTATGGACAAAATGATATACCTCCCCCTTTTTTCCTGAAAATATCAAAAGACAAATTATCTCCCATCCAAAATTTCAGACAGCAACCATACTACTTCATGCACATCTTCAGGTGGTGTACTAAAATTGTGCAACATTTCATCAAAATCCAAGCAGTGGTTTAGGAGAACATCTGCTGACAAGGATCACCCCCTCCCCCTTTTTCCAGAAAATATTCAAAGACAAATTATCTCCCCTTAAAAATTTCAGACAGCAACCATTATTATTCATGCACATCTTCAGGTGGTATACTACAACTGTTTAACATTTCATCAACATCTAAGCAGCCGTTTAGGAGAACATGCGCTGACAAGGTTCGCCTCCAACCTTTTTCCAGAAAATATTCAAATACGAATTATCTCCCCTTACATATTTCGGGCAGCAACCATATTACTTCATGCACATCTTCAGATGGTGTACTACAACTGTGTAACATTTCATTAAAATCCAAGCGGCCGTTTAGGAGAACATGCGCTGACAAGGTTCGCCTCCCCCTTTTTCCAGAAAATATTCAAAGACGAATTATCTCCCCTGAAAAATTTCAGGCAGTAACCATATTACTTCATGCACATTTCCAGATGGTGTACTACAACTGTGTAACATTTCATCAAAATCCAAGTAGCCATTTAGAAGAACATGCACTGACAAGGTTCGCCTCCCCCTTTTTCCAGAAAATATTCAAAGACAAATTATCTCCCCTGAGAAATTTCAGGCAGCAACCATATTACTTCATGCATATCTTCAGATGGTGTACTACAACTGTGTAACATTTCATCAAAATCCAAGTAGCCGTTTAGGAGAACATGCGCTGACAAGGTTTGCCTCCCCCCTTTTTCCAGAAAATATTCAAAGACGAATTATCTCCCCTTAGAAATTTCAGGCAGCAACCATATTACTTCATGCACATCTTCAGATGGTGTACTACAACTGTGTAACATTTCATCAAAATCCAAGCAGCCGTTTAGGAGAACATGCGCTGACAAGGTACATGGACGGACAGACAGACAGACGGACAGGGTGATTCCTATATACCCCCCAAACTTTGTTTGCGGGGGGTATAATAAGGTAAGTATGAAATTAAGTGTGTGTGGAAACAATGCAGGTATGGACACAATGATATACCTTAACCATTTTTTCCTGAAAATATACAAAGTTGAATTAAATGCCCTTAAAATTTTTGAGCAGAACCATATTTCTTCATACACATCTTCAGGTGGTATACTACAACTGTATAACATTTCATCAAAATCCAAGCAGCCGTTTAAGAGGGTCATTCTGACAAGGTTTCCACAACCTTTTTTCAAAATATTCAAAGTTGAATTATCTCCCCTTAAAATATCAAGCAGCAACCATATTACTTCATGCATATCTTCAGATGGTATACTACAACAGTGTGAAATTTCAACAAAATCCAAAGAACTGTTTAAAAGGACATGCGCTGACAAGTTACATGGACAGACAAAGAAACGGATGGACATGGTAATTCCTATATACCCCTAAACTTCGCTTGCTGGGGTATAATGATTAAGGCATATCTGTACAAATTGAAATTATCTCATACATTTACTTCCTTAAAAGAGAATATTTAAGGCAGTCTGAATAAAACAGAAAAGGTAGATTATTTATTTCCAGTGCAGTAAATATAAATAACATCTATAGAAAAAGAATGTACATCACAAATGTTACTACAATTTTATATAATAAATTGGGATATTTTTCATTTCTTTTTCAAGCAATTTTCCTTTACACTAATACTTAGAAGTTGTTTCTCTCATACTAACTATTTTAACCAACTTTTTTTTCAGGCTTAAAGTCTACTGAACACTAGTTTTACTTCTCATTTTGGTTGTCATTCTTATGGAAACTACCATCATAGGTTCTGAACTGTACAATTTGCTCTAAATTTGGTTTTGTGGTTGATAACAGATAGTTTTATACTCAATAGATGGTCTTTAATTTAATGAATTAAAAACAACAATTAACTAGATGCAATACTTTGATGGTTATCACAGAAGTATTTCATGTATCTTATTTACCTCTAAAACAACCATGGTGGTGAAATGGTTAGAAGGTTCCCTAGATTATAGCACATTATAGGTTGGATCGCTGGTCAGATCAAACCAAAGATTTCAAACTTGGTATTTTATGCATCTCTGCTAAGACTAAGATGCAGCATTGACAACCAAGTGAGAAAAAACTGGTCAGTCTAAAATCAGAATAATGTATACAACTGTGCTGAAATGACTCCTTCATGACCAGATATTTTTCAAACTATTTGTTTATTTATACTTTATTGTGTAGGTGATACATACATTCACAAGACAGATGTACATTCCAGCATTCCAAGTTACGGCTTTAAAACAAATGATAATTAGTGATATACCATTCCCATATAATGTTTACAATATCTGGTGGTCATTAGCTCAATAACAAAGGCTTACATTATCATAAGGTATCATTTTCATCGATTACAGAAAATGTTAGTAACACTAGTGAAATGATCTGACCATGAATATTTGCTATAGGAATATATTCAAGCTATTATCCAGCCCTGTCGTTTGTTGTAAGTTTTCATTAGGAATGGTATTTTTCATCACACCTTATTGTAGTAATTTCATAATATCATAATAATGTCAACTAGAGCTGATGCCCAATGGTAGAGAGTTACCCCCCCCCCCCACTCTACTCATTGAACCCTGAATCAATATGACGCATGCAAGTTCAAGTAAGTGTGCATGTGGACACAGTACAAGTATTGACAATCATATACCTCTCCTGCTTTTTTCAGAAAATATACAAAGTTGAATTATCTCCCCTTTAAAATTTTGAGATGCAATCATATCAATTTGTGCACATCTTCAAGTGGCATACTTCAACTGTGTAACTTTAAATTCCCAGGACACATTTAGGAGGACATGCACTGACAAGGTACCTCCCCTTTTTTCAAGAAAATATTCAAAGTTGAATTATCTCCCCAACAAAATTTTGAGCAACCACCATATTATTTCATGCATATTATTTCATGCACATCTTTAGGTGGTATACTACAGCTTTGTACCATTTCATCAAAATGCAAGCAGCCATTTAGGAGGACAATTTTCTGACAAGGTACCTCCCCACTTATCTCATGAAAATATTCAAAGCTGAGTTTTCTACCCTTCAAAATTTGAGGGACAACCATATTACTTCATGCATATCTTTAGATGGATACAATTGTATAACATTTATTTCATTAAAGTCCAAGCAGCCCCTTCAGAGGACATTCACTAACAAGGTTTCCCCCTTTTTTTCACAAAACATTCTTAGTCAAATTATCTTGCCTTTAAGATTTCAGGAAGCAACCATATTTACTTATGCACACCTCTCGGTTGTATACTACAACTTTGTAACATTTCATCAAAATCAAAGAAGCCCTTTCAGAGGACATGCACTGACAAGGTTCCATCCTTTTTGTCTGAAAATATTCAAAGACGAATGATCTCCCCTTCAAGATTTCTGGCAGCAACCATATAAATTCACTCACATCATTAGGTGGTATACTACAGCTGTATAACATTTCATCAAAATCCAAGTAGCTGATTAGGGGGACATGGGAGACAAGGTCCACTGATTGATGGACAGACAGATGAGGTGATTCCTACATATCCCCAGACTTTGTTTGCAAAGGAGGGGAGTATAAAAACCAGCTGTGTATTTTTAACTTATTGACAAATGCAAAAGCGGACTTGAAAATAATGTGTTCCAATAACATGAAAAAGAAAAACTTATTTATCTGAATGTTTAAAATAGAAGGCATTTCAACGCTATATTTCTACCATGTCTACATGGACAAATCCCATATTCATAGGTATACACGTCTACATGCTTGTATATTGGGGTCGATTCGATAAATGTGTTTCTGTCTGACCTTCTTGACGGGGTCAAATAAAATGATGTGACTGATTTTTTATGTGTTTTTATATCAATAACTGACAGTTTCTTCGTTAAAAGATGACAAAATGGAAAATTGTGTATGAATCTACACAGTCTGTTTCTTTCCATATACCTATGCATTAATGGTTACAGGTATATAAAAAATATGGTAGGGACAGATTTATTGAATTTGTTCTAAGTAGCAATAAATCATGGTATTTACATCAGTTTTTCCATTATTGTGCTAATGCTCTTAACAAACAAGTAAACCAAAACTGATAAATTTACAAAAAATGTTATGCATTGAGAAACATCAAATCCCTTAGCTTTACCAAGTATTTTATGTACAGTGATCATCCAATCAAAATCAAATATTATGAACAATGTTCATCCTATCAAAATCAAATATTATGGTAGAAAAGAAGTATATATCTCTTTATTGCAGGCCAAAGTTTAGTAACTAATAAAATCAACACTTCCACTTGCTGGGCATAACAAAAAATGTGCATGTCTTCATATTAAATCTTTTTCAGAAATGTCATTACAAATGATTTTGGGGACTTCTTCTCCATTGGAAGTTACAACCAACAAATAATACCTATTTTCATTAGAATCACTATGAACTAATGATACTCATCTTCACATTGTATAAAACAAAAAGTTTACAACTCACAATATTAAATAAACACAATATTTTAATAAATAATTAATTATATAGTAGTACAATCTTCATGATTACATGATATCACAGTCAAAGCTTATGAGAAATGATGTTCTGTGATCTATGTTGATGTTTTATTACAAGTCTGTTTCCTTTTTCCATTTAAAAGTTTTTATTTTTTTTTCAATACAAAATATTTATTGCATACAAAAATTAACAACAAAGTCAAAATGAAAAAATTACACATGAACAAAACATACATGTAAAGTTAACCTTAAGTCCCAGTACAATGTATTTTTATAAGAAGATCCCACACTATGAATGCTCTGCATTCTGGATTGATGACTGTCTTCCATATAAACTGTATTATCACCATTCTCAACAAACTCAAGTCTCATTTATACAAAAAATTCATCTAAGAATAAGTATATAAAATCCCATCAATACACAGGATAAGGCCACTGGTATATGTAATCTGGTTCCAATCACTGATGCTGAAATATAAGGGAGATAACCATTGATATACATGCAAAGTTACTGGTATATGTAATCTGGTTCCTATCATTGATGCTGGAATATAAGGGAGAAAACTACTAATACACAGGATAAGGCTACTGGTATATGTGATCTGGTTCCTATCACTGATGCTGAAATATAACAGAGATAACCATAAACACACAAGATAAGGCTATTGGTATAAGTAATCTTGTTCCATTCACTGATGCTGAAATACAAGAGAGATAACTATTAATATACATGACCAGGCTACTGGTATATGTGTATGGTTCATATCACTGATGCTGAAATATAAGGGAGATAACCATTAATACATATGATGAGGCTACTGACAAATGTTTGCTGAAATATTAGAGAGATAATTATTAATACACAGGATAAGGCTACTGGTGGTGTATGCAATCTGTTTCCTATCACTGATGTTGAAAATAAGAAATAAACATTAAATAACTGTTAATATACAGGATAAGGGTACTGGTATAGGTATCTGATTCCATTCACTGATGCTGAAATATAAGGGAGATAACCATTAATAAACCGGATAAGGCTACTAGTATATGTTATCTGGTTCCTTTCACTGACGTTTTAGCCATTAATACATAAGACAGGGCTACTGGTATGTGTTATCTGGTTCCATTCACTGCTGCTGAAATATAAGGGAAATAACCCTTAATACACAGGATAAGGCTACTGGTATACATAATCTTGTTCCTATAGCTGACGTCTAAACCGTTTATACATAAGACAGGACTTCTGGTATGTGTTATCTGGTTCTTATCACTGCTGCTGAAACACAAGGGAGATAACCATTAATACACAGGATAAGACTACTGGTATACAGTCAGGAGAAGAATTGAAACAAGTGATCATTTAATCACCTTAAGCAGAGACTAAATCATATCAAATTAAGGGAATTAAGAATTGTCACTCTTGATTTCCTCTCTTAATCACTTCCACAAGTGATAAGGTAAGCACCTGCAGTAATGATTTGAGTTTTTTTTCTAAGAGTTTCCATATTTTAAAGATGGATATGGATTTGAGAGTATCTTTGGTAATTTTGTTTTCAATAGTTGTTAGCTGGCAGTTGAGTACAGGGGTTAATTTATTGTTATCACTTCTTTGGGTGACATCATGAATTTTTTTTTTCTAAATAATCACTTTTATAAGTGATTATACATTGAACAACAGGCATTATTAATCCCCATGTACAGTTGTTTTTTGTCAAGAAACAGTACTTTTTATTGATTTAACTTAAAGCTGGCACATTCTAGTTTCCAAAATAATTATCATGGGCATCAGAAATATTTATTTACCAACAGAAATTGTAATAAGAAATGCCAAATTATGCCTAAAATCTTAATTTCTCTCAATATGTTATTAAATGGCTTCTTAATTTTATATATTTCATGACATATATATATTTGACTATAGTACATTTGTTTTTAAAGCAAGGCATTTTGTCAGTTTTCTGATTTATGATAGTTGCGACTTCCCCTGACTGCCAGGTATAGGAATCTGGTTCCTACGGCAAATGCTGAAATATACTGGCCATAACCATTAATTCACAGGTACATACTCTGGTTTTATGCTAAGGAAGATGAACTTCATATTTAATACTAACAAATCTGATATGTGATGAGTCCAAAAAAAAAATTCAAACCAGATTGTTAAATTGGATTTCCCCTATTGCCCTTCAACTAAGAAATGGCAACATGTAAAAAATTTGATTACAAAGCTCTATGTTTATTTTTAGAAGGTGTCCTTTTAAAAAAAAATTCAAAATAAAGTGGAAGATCCAGACTTTCTGCTAAGGGGGACTCATACAGATTATTTTTCAATAAGGGTGACTCAACCCATTTTAAATATTTCCCAACGAAATTAAATCCCAACAAATTTAATTGAAGTAAATGACTAATAATGCCATGAATTTCACGAAAATTTGTCCCCACAAAATAGTTTTAGAGATTCAATCCACGAAATTTTATCCCTATGAACATAAATGATTGTACAATATTAAAAACTACATTCAAATCTACAAATATCTCTGACATGTCTGATGCTGTATCATTCTGTATAATATCTCTGATGCTGTATCATTCTCTTTCCTAAAATATGGTATTGGTCATTTATGTAAAAATTACCTTTATAAAATACTCCTAGAAAGCCTTTCTTTTCTGATAAAAACCACTGCTTTAGTCTAGGAACTTTTCTCATGTATGCACAAGTACATATTACTAACAGACTGAACACCAAGATTCCTTCGAATGAATATGCTGAAAATATAAATTATTAGTTACTATTTTTATATGCTGAAAATGCTGAAAATATAAATTATTAGTCATTATTTTTGTCTTTATATACTGTAAATAGTGAAATTTCCACGACAGTTTTATCTTCCCTATTTTTTGCAATTTGGGATTCAACGCGAAAATTTAATTACTTTGATACAATTGGGTGGTTAAGTAGCAAAATCAACTTTATTTTGAAAACTGCAAAAAAAAAGATAGCATGAAAATTTTCCAGTTTACAGTACACGGATCAGCTGTTTTGCAGTTATTTTTATAACTTTGGTTCCATTGCTTAGTTTTACATCATCAACTTTAAGTATCCCTTAATTTTATACAGTTACTCATCCAGTGTGGAGTTGATCAGAACAATCTGTGTTTGAGGTGTATGCTCCCTATATTTTTTCACTTCAGAACAAGCCGAGTATTGCAAAATTGCTCTCAAGGTACATGTACAATCAACATATCCAGAAAATTGTTTAGCTGAGCAGTTAAAAGAAGTACATTTGTATAAATAAAGGGCTATGCTGAGCACAGCATGATACCACTACAGGATGTTGAATACTGATATTTGAACAAGCATAATTTGAAGTGAATGTGGACACAATTTTTTGCAGTGGAATGAAAAACTTAACATGATGAACATGTGTTTGTGAAACACTACATATGCCCCCACAGCAGCTCCTATACTTCAAGGGCAAGCCTAGACCTCTGTTACCATTACCTGACCTAAATATTATTTCTGCATTTTTATAATATATTAGACCCATACACTTGCCAAAGTATGGAAAGTTAGCCTATATTTTCCGGGCTGCTTCACTAAACACCAGAAGCAAACTGATGAGCCAATTAAATCAATCAAAATTAATTAAGAAGGGTCTTTATTTATTTGTCTGGTTGCATGTTCAGGCCAAAAAAAAATATATGTGTGTTTCCGGTTACAAGGTATTTGAAAATAGGGTCGGTAGGTCGGCAAAAAGTTTTTTTTTTTGCTTCGTATTTTTCGTCCGTTGCATTGTGTGTTTGTCATTGCCGTATTTCCGGTGTTTAGTCATACCGCTAAAACAGGAAGTGTTAATCAGACGAGTAAAAATGGCGGATTTGACGACAGGAGTCGGGAATCCTGTTGATTTTAACGATTCTTCGTGCATTTTCTGATGAATAATGCTAGCGGTTGTGGAAAAAGACTCATCTTAGTGGTGTTGCTTCCAACAAAACGGAAGACTACCGCTTAAACGATCGAGGTCACAAAAGAACATTTTGAAGTATGGAAAAAAAACCGTTAGGGTCGGAAGGAAAAATTACATATTTTTTTTTTTGGCCTCAAGAAAAGTAGCCAAGGAAATATAAATGCCGTCTGTACCACTCTCAATGTCTCAATTAGTTGCTTCTTGCGTATCCAGGAAATGTAAGCAATGTCTGTGTGAAAGGACAAGGACCTCAAACACTTGACTTGGGAAGATGCTTAATTTGCGGTTGCACAAAAATTTTATGGATAGTTCCCACAGGCAAAACCATTTCATAAAAAATGTCAGTCCCTCCCTTTCTGGAAGAAGAGCAGGAGGGACTGACATTTTATTAATGAAAGAAGTGTCTGTGATATTTCCTAGTTATACTTCAGTTGGCACACAGGGCCCTTTGTTACTAAATACATAGTTTTACTATTCATGCATGTACTAAGTGCATGGAGAGTAAAAAGACCTAATTAATATCAAGGCCCTCTATATGCATGGATAGTAAAATTATTGCCTACATGTACAAATGTACATGTACAGTATGGGCACAGGTTTCATAAAAAAATGTCAGTCCTACCTCTCTTCTTCTATGAAACAAATGCCTGTGCCGTGGATAATAGACATCAGACCACAATTAATTCTCTTCACTCGTGGTATACGAATATAGTTCCAAGTAATAAAATATCTAATTTTTTTACGATTTTTTTTCTGTGACTTGTGTTGAAAATCTTGATATTTTTTCGTGTTAATATGATAGTAGAAGGGCTGAACTTTATTGTAAACATGGTATTTATTAGATTTTGTAGAAAGGAAGTTGTGATGAGGAAAAAGTTCAAAGGTTAAAAATTGTGTTCAATTTGAGATTTTGGTCACTGATCATACCCCATGGTTGTTTACAATGTTGCCACGGAGAAAAACAGCGATTGATTTTTCTGATTTTGTGATATGTTTCTCTTGTGACATCATATATTATGTGGTGCGAGTTTCATTTCAATAATGCCGGTGCGATTTTTTTAATATGTCTTTATTTTTACAAAGAAAGCACGGGAAAAATAATTGTGGTCTGAGGCCTAATAGAAGGGGGGGATGTAAAACACACAAGATGACATTTTTCGTCTTCCTTTGACAGCATGCGCATGAAAATTGGTACTTTGGTGCATTTTCACAACAGCTACTTGGCGATATCACCAAAAATGCCGAATTCAAAGCGATTTAAAACGAAAATTTAACTTTTTTAAATAAAATTTAAAAATTTTAATCGTATTTAAAATCTGCAAATAACACGGCCACAAAAACATTTTATGTGCAGAAAAAGACTAGTTTTCAAATTGATACACTTTTAAAGAGATATTATAATTTATTTCATCCAGATATTCCAAGAAATGAGAAAGTTGTAGGGGTAAACAGATACCCCTTAGTGCGTGTATTTTATATAATGAAAAGGTAAAAAAATAGCACTGGGTGGGGTCATACAAAGTGCCGTAACTTCCATTCTACTGCAGTAAACGGCACAAAACTTTTCAAACTTTCATACTATACATTTCCCTACATTCCTGCAAAATTATTTTAAAATTGTTGGAAAAAAGTGTACTTAATAGACATCAGACCACAATTAATTCTCTTCACTCGTGGTATATGAATATAGTTCCAAGTAATAAAATATCTAATTTTTTTACGATTTTTTTTCTGTGACTTGTGTTGAAAATCTTGATATTTTTTCGTGTTAATATGATAGTAGAAGGGCTGAACTTTATTGTAAACACGGTATTTATTAGATTTTGTNGAAAGGAAGTTGTGATGAGGAAAAAGTTCAAAGGTTAAAAATTGTGTTCAATTTGAGATTTTGGTCACTGATCATACCCCATGGTTGTTTACAATGTTGCCACGGAAAAAAACAGCGATTGATTTTTCTGATTTTGCGATATGTTTCTCTTGTGACATCATATATTATGTGGTGCGAGTTTCATTTCAATAATGCCGGTGCGATTTTTTTAATATGTCTTTATTTTTACAAAGAAAGCACGGGAAAAATAATTGTGGTCTGAGGCCATATGGGTGTCAACAGACAGACAGTGTGACATGTACAATAATGCAAAATCACAGCCAAAGATATTGTTTGTGTCTGTTCTAAATAGTATATTTTTGTCGTGTATGTCTTTTACAACAGCGATCTACAGTTTCAGAAAATAGAAAACAAACCATTCGTCATTTTGCGTGTCCGGAAGTACAGAGATGAGAATAATTCATATACAATCAGGGGTTGGCTAAGAAATATTTCCGGACAGCGGGTATGTTAACCAGCCTGAAGAAAAATCTAAATTAGTTATTCGTCAACCAGAATAAGATTCGATAACCATATATTTAGCACATGCGCAAATGGTATCGGAATATAAGTAAATGGGATGAAAGACAACGATATTTTTAATTTTGTTCGTCTTAATTTATGAAGGAATTACTGAAAGGTTAAGAACAGCTTTTAACTAAATGATGCCATTCAGACACGTAAATGTGTATTGTTTTGCTTTAGATTTGAAGTTTGAACTTGCATCTGTTTGAAAACGTCAGATTTTGTATTGTGACGTCATAGACACAGACATCAATGGACGTGGGAAATCCGCCTTCTCGTAGGTCGCTTCAGAAAGGAAAATTTCATTTTCTGTCATATTAGAATCGAAATAATTCATGGCAGGTATATGGTTATTGTCATTTAACCATTGACTTGGCCTTTATATTCGTAAATTTAACCCCTCGCTAACGCTCTGGGTTAAATTCGAATATAAAGGCCCAGCCCATGGTTAAATTTCCAATAACCATAAAGTTCAAAGTTCAAAGTTCTTTATTAACCAATCAATGGGACATTTGACAATGGGACATATGACAATACAAACATACATGATTAAATAATAACAAATCATACACAAAAACAAAAATATCATTAAACATACTGATCATATATTATAAATAATGATGTTTTATATATATTCATTTTATTTCAATGTCATGCCAGGGCGCACCGAGACCATGTACACGGTATGACTATTGTAAAATTATTTCATATAAATACATAAGTTTTCTTTAACTATTATTATTATTTCATTTTTTTTTGTATATATATACATATTAATCCATTCATTGATCACACATTAACCTTCCCGTGTCTAATGTACTAAACCAAGTTTTAGGTCAGTTTAATACAACAGTCACCAGGGGACGTTGCCAAAAAGGTTATGATAGATCTAATTTATAGGAAATTCTGGTTCTATAATCTAATTCACTCATTTATTTAGTTTTTTTTCTCTTACGATCACACATAAACCTACCCGTGACTGATGCACTAAACCGAGTTGTTTAAGTCGGTTTAATACAAAAGTCACCAGGGGACGTTGCCAAAAAAGGTTATGATAGATCAAATTCATTAGAAATTCTGGTTCTATAATGTAGTTCTATAAGCCTGACTCATTTATCAATTAACCTACCCATGTCTGGTGCACAAAACCAAGGTTATGATCAGTTAAATGCAGAAGACATCAGGGGACATTGCCAAGTAAGGTGTATTGACAAGGTCGGCATTAGAATTGAATTAAATAAAAT